>CAWUFW010004044.1:0-185000 GCA_963921515.1 Calotriton arnoldi
CACCCCAGTTTAGACCTGGCCATATGCAAATCAGTCTTGACCCTGTGCCTCATGGGAACAGTCCAGCCCGAACTGCCAAGCCAGGTCCTCCCTGGACCGGAAACAAGCATCCTAGGACCGGTTTCGGGGTTTCACCCTCTTCAGCCAGGATAGCTTGATTCCAGTGGCACAGTGAGCCCAGGACTCACGTCTGGGCATACCTGGCGCACTTTGCCACTGGATTCAAGCATAGCCTGGCTGATGACGGCTAGGAATGCCAGAAACCGGTCCTAGGATGCTTGTTTCCGGTCCAGGGAAGACATGGCTTGGCAGTTCGGGCTGGACTGTTCCCATGAGGCACAGGGTCAGACTGATTTGCATATGGCCATGTCTGAACTGGGGTGGTGGAGTGAGCTAAAGAATGATGATGGATTAAACCCAGATCAGTTGACTGGGGGTGAGTGTTTGATTGGCTCAAACGTTCCGTCCATCATCCCCTTTTGTATCGCTTTGTTCGCCCTAAGTTGGCGGGGGTATGCCCAGACGTGGGTCCCTTGCTCACTTTGCCACTGGATTCAAGCAAGCCTGGCTGAGGACGGCTGGAATGCCAGAAACCGGTCCTAGGATGCTTGTTTCCGGTCCAGGGAAGACATGGCTTGGCAGTTCGGGCTGGACTGTTCCCATGAGGCACAGGGTCAGACTGATTTGCATATGGCCATGTCTGAACTGGGGTGGTGGAGTGAGCTAAAGAATGATGATGGATTAAACCCAGATCAGTTGACTGGGGGTGAGTGTTTGATTGGCTCAAACGTTCCGTCCATCATCCCCTTTTGTATCGCTTTGTTCGCCCTAAGTTGGCGGGGGTATGCCCAGACGTGGGTCCCTTGCTCACTTTGCCACTGGATTCAAGCAAGCCTGGCTGAGGACGGCTGGAATGCCAGAAACCGGTCCTAGGATGCTTGTTTCCGGTCCAGGGAAGACATGGCTTGGCAGTTCGGGCTGGACTGTTCCCATGAGGCACAGGGTCAGACTGATTTGCATATGGCCATGTCTGAACTGGGGTGGTGGAGTGAGCTAAAGAATGATGATGGATTAAACCCAGATCAGTTGACTGGGGGTGAGTGTTTGATTGGCTCAAACGTTCCGTCCATCATCCCCTTTTGTATCGCTTTGTTCGCCCTAAGTTGGCGGGGGTATGCCCAGACGTGGGTCCCTTGCTCACTTTGCCACTGGATTCAAGCAAGCCTGGCTGAGGACGGCTGGAATGCCAGAAACCGGTCCTAGGATGCTTGTTTCCGGTCCAGGGAAGACATGGCTTGGCAGTTCGGGCTGGACTGTTCCCATGAGGCACAGGGTCAGACTGATTTGCATATGGCCATGTCTGAACTGGGGTGGTGGAGTGAGCTAAAGAATGATGATGGATTAAACCCAGATCAGTTGACTGGGGGTGAGTGTTTGATTGGCTCAAACGTTCCGTCCATCATCCCCTTTTGTATCGCTTTGTTCGCCCTAAGTTGGCGGGGGTATGCCCAGACGTGGGTCCCTTGCTCACTTTGCCACTGGATTCAAGCAAGCCTGGCTGAGGACGGCTGGAATGCCAGAAACCGGTCCTAGGATGCTTGTTTCCGGTCCAGGGAAGACATGGCTTGGCAGTTCGGGCTGGACTGTTCCCATGAGGCACAGGGTCAGACTGATTTGCATATGGCCATGTCTGAACTGGGGTGGTGGAGTGAGCTAAAGAATGATGATGGATTAAACCCAGATCAGTTGACTGGGGGTGAGTGTTTGATTGGCTCAAACGTTCCGTCCATCATCCCCTTTTGTATCGCTTTGTTCGCCCTAAGTTGGCGGGGGTATGCCCAGACGTGGGTCCCTTGCTCACTTTGCCACTGGATTCAAGCAAGCCTGGCTGAGGACGGCTGGAATGCCAGAAACCGGTCCTAGGATGCTTGTTTCCGGTCCAGGGAAGACATGGCTTGGCAGTTCGGGCTGGACTGTTCCCATGAGGCACAGGGTCAGACTGATTTGCATATGGCCATGTCTGAACTGGGGTGGTGGAGTGAGCTAAAGAATGATGATGGATTAAACCCAGATCAGTTGACTGGGGGTGAGTGTTTGATTGGCTCAAACGTTCCGTCCATCATCCCCTTTTGTATCGCTTTGTTCGCCCTAAGTTGGCGGGGGTATGCCCAGACGTGGGTCCCTTGCTCACTTTGCCACTGGATTCAAGCAAGCCTGGCTGAGGACGGCTGGAATGCCAGAAACCGGTCCTAGGATGCTTGTTTCCGGTCCAGGGAAGACATGGCTTGGCAGTTCGGGCTGGACTGTTCCCATGAGGCACAGGGTCAGACTGATTTGCATATGGCCATGTCTGAACTGGGGTGGTGGAGTGAGCTAAAGAATGATGATGGATTAAACCCAGATCAGTTGACTGGGGGTGAGTGTTTGATTGGCTCAAACGTTCCGTCCATCATCCCCTTTTGTATCGCTTTGTTCGCCCTAAGTTGGCGGGGGTATGCCCAGACGTGGGTCCCTTGCTCACTTTGCCACTGGATTCAAGCAAGCCTGGCTGAGGACGGCTGGAATGCCAGAAACCGGTCCTAGGATGCTTGTTTCCGGTCCAGGGAAGACATGGCTTGGCAGTTCGGGCTGGACTGTTCCCATGAGGCACAGGGTCAGACTGATTTGCATATGGCCATGTCTGAACTGGGGTGGTGGAGTGAGCTAAAGAATGATGATGGATTAAACCCAGATCAGTTGACTGGGGGTGAGTGTTTGATTGGCTCAAACGTTCCGTCCATCATCCCCTTTTGTATCGCTTTGTTCGCCCTAAGTTGGCGGGGGTATGCCCAGACGTGGGTCCCTTGCTCACTTTGCCACTGGATTCAAGCAAGCCTGGCTGAGGACGGCTGGAATGCCAGAAACCGGTCCTAGGATGCTTGTTTCCGGTCCAGGGAAGACATGGCTTGGCAGTTCGGGCTGGACTGTTCCCATGAGGCACAGGGTCAGACTGATTTGCATATGGCCATGTCTGAACTGGGGTGGTGGAGTGAGCTAAAGAATGATGATGGATTAAACCCAGATCAGTTGACTGGGGGTGAGTGTTTGATTGGCTCAAACGTTCCGTCCATCATCCCCTTTTGTATCGCTTTGTTCGCCCTAAGTTGGCGGGGGTATGCCCAGACGTGGGTCCCTTGCTCACTTTGCCACTGGATTCAAGCAAGCCTGGCTGAGGACGGCTGGAATGCCAGAAACCGGTCCTAGGATGCTTGTTTCCGGTCCAGGGAAGACATGGCTTGGCAGTTCGGGCTGGACTGTTCCCATGAGGCACAGGGTCAGACTGATTTGCATATGGCCATGTCTGAACTGGGGTGGTGGAGTGAGCTAAAGAATGATGATGGATTAAACCCAGATCAGTTGACTGGGGGTGAGTGTTTGATTGGCTCAAACGTTCCGTCCATCATCCCCTTTTGTATCGCTTTGTTCGCCCTAAGTTGGCGGGGGTATGCCCAGACGTGGGTCCCTTGCTCACTTTGCCACTGGATTCAAGCAAGCCTGGCTGAGGACGGCTGGAATGCCAGAAACCGGTCCTAGGATGCTTGTTTCCGGTCCAGGGAAGACATGGCTTGGCAGTTCGGGCTGGACTGTTCCCATGAGGCACAGGGTCAGACTGATTTGCATATGGCCATGTCTGAACTGGGGTGGTGGAGTGAGCTAAAGAATGATGATGGATTAAACCCAGATCAGTTGACTGGGGGTGAGTGTTTGATTGGCTCAAACGTTCCGTCCATCATCCCCTTTTGTATCGCTTTGTTCGCCCTAAGTTGGCGGGGGTATGCCCAGACGTGGGTCCCTTGCTCACTTTGCCACTGGATTCAAGCAAGCCTGGCTGAGGACGGCTGGAATGCCAGAAACCGGTCCTAGGATGCTTGTTTCCGGTCCAGGGAAGACATGGCTTGGCAGTTCGGGCTGGACTGTTCCCATGAGGCACAGGGTCAGACTGATTTGCATATGGCCATGTCTGAACTGGGGTGGTGGAGTGAGCTAAAGAATGATGATGGATTAAACCCAGATCAGTTGACTGGGGGTGAGTGTTTGATTGGCTCAAACGTTCCGTCCATCATCCCCTTTTGTATCGCTTTGTTCGCCCTAAGTTGGCGGGGGTATGCCCAGACGTGGGTCCCTTGCTCACTTTGCCACTGGATTCAAGCAAGCCTGGCTGAGGACGGCTGGAATGCCAGAAACCGGTCCTAGGATGCTTGTTTCCGGTCCAGGGAAGACATGGCTTGGCAGTTCGGGCTGGACTGTTCCCATGAGGCACAGGGTCAGACTGATTTGCATATGGCCATGTCTGAACTGGGGTGGTGGAGTGAGCTAAAGAATGATGATGGATTAAACCCAGATCAGTTGACTGGGGGTGAGTGTTTGATTGGCTCAAACGTTCCGTCCATCATCCCCTTTTGTATCGCTTTGTTCGCCCTAAGTTGGCGGGGGTATGCCCAGACGTGGGTCCCTTGCTCACTTTGCCACTGGATTCAAGCAAGCCTGGCTGAGGACGGCTGGAATGCCAGAAACCGGTCCTAGGATGCTTGTTTCCGGTCCAGGGAAGACATGGCTTGGCAGTTCGGGCTGGACTGTTCCCATGAGGCACAGGGTCAGACTGATTTGCATATGGCCATGTCTGAACTGGGGTGGTGGAGTGAGCTAAAGAATGATGATGGATTAAACCCAGATCAGTTGACTGGGGGTGAGTGTTTGATTGGCTCAAACGTTCCGTCCATCATCCCCTTTTGTATCGCTTTGTTCGCCCTAAGTTGGCGGGGGTATGCCCAGACGTGGGTCCCTTGCTCACTTTGCCACTGGATTCAAGCAAGCCTGGCTGAGGACGGCTGGAATGCCAGAAACCGGTCCTAGGATGCTTGTTTCCGGTCCAGGGAAGACATGGCTTGGCAGTTCGGGCTGGACTGTTCCCATGAGGCACAGGGTCAGACTGATTTGCATATGGCCATGTCTGAACTGGGGTGGTGGAGTGAGCTAAAGAATGATGATGGATTAAACCCAGATCAGTTGACTGGGGGTGAGTGTTTGATTGGCTCAAACGTTCCGTCCATCATCCCCTTTTGTATCGCTTTGTTCGCCCTAAGTTGGCGGGGGTATGCCCAGACGTGGGTCCCTTGCTCACTTTGCCACTGGATTCAAGCAAGCCTGGCTGAGGACGGCTGGAATGCCAGAAACCGGTCCTAGGATGCTTGTTTCCGGTCCAGGGAAGACATGGCTTGGCAGTTCGGGCTGGACTGTTCCCATGAGGCACAGGGTCAGACTGATTTGCATATGGCCATGTCTGAACTGGGGTGGTGGAGTGAGCTAAAGAATGATGATGGATTAAACCCAGATCAGTTGACTGGGGGTGAGTGTTTGATTGGCTCAAACGTTCCGTCCATCATCCCCTTTTGTATCGCTTTGTTCGCCCTAAGTTGGCGGGGGTATGCCCAGACGTGGGTCCCTTGCTCACTTTGCCACTGGATTCAAGCAAGCCTGGCTGAGGACGGCTGGAATGCCAGAAACCGGTCCTAGGATGCTTGTTTCCGGTCCAGGGAAGACATGGCTTGGCAGTTCGGGCTGGACTGTTCCCATGAGGCACAGGGTCAGACTGATTTGCATATGGCCATGTCTGAACTGGGGTGGTGGAGTGAGCTAAAGAATGATGATGGATTAAACCCAGATCAGTTGACTGGGGGTGAGTGTTTGATTGGCTCAAACGTTCCGTCCATCATCCCCTTTTGTATCGCTTTGTTCGCCCTAAGTTGGCGGGGGTATGCCCAGACGTGGGTCCCTTGCTCACTTTGCCACTGGATTCAAGCAAGCCTGGCTGAGGACGGCTGGAATGCCAGAAACCGGTCCTAGGATGCTTGTTTCCGGTCCAGGGAAGACATGGCTTGGCAGTTCGGGCTGGACTGTTCCCATGAGGCACAGGGTCAGACTGATTTGCATATGGCCATGTCTGAACTGGGGTGGTGGAGTGAGCTAAAGAATGATGATGGATTAAACCCAGATCAGTTGACTGGGGGTGAGTGTTTGATTGGCTCAAACGTTCCGTCCATCATCCCCTTTTGTATCGCTTTGTTCGCCCTAAGTTGGCGGGGGTATGCCCAGACGTGGGTCCCTTGCTCACTTTGCCACTGGATTCAAGCAAGCCTGGCTGAGGACGGCTGGAATGCCAGAAACCGGTCCTAGGATGCTTGTTTCCGGTCCAGGGAAGACATGGCTTGGCAGTTCGGGCTGGACTGTTCCCATGAGGCACAGGGTCAGACTGATTTGCATATGGCCATGTCTGAACTGGGGTGGTGGAGTGAGCTAAAGAATGATGATGGATTAAACCCAGATCAGTTGACTGGGGGTGAGTGTTTGATTGGCTCAAACGTTCCGTCCATCATCCCCTTTTGTATCGCTTTGTTCGCCCTAAGTTGGCGGGGGTATGCCCAGACGTGGGTCCCTTGCTCACTTTGCCACTGGATTCAAGCAAGCCTGGCTGAGGACGGCTGGAATGCCAGAAACCGGTCCTAGGATGCTTGTTTCCGGTCCAGGGAAGACATGGCTTGGCAGTTCGGGCTGGACTGTTCCCATGAGGCACAGGGTCAGACTGATTTGCATATGGCCATGTCTGAACTGGGGTGGTGGAGTGAGCTAAAGAATGATGATGGATTAAACCCAGATCAGTTGACTGGGGGTGAGTGTTTGATTGGCTCAAACGTTCCGTCCATCATCCCCTTTTGTATCGCTTTGTTCGCCCTAAGTTGGCGGGGGTATGCCCAGACGTGGGTCCCTTGCTCACTTTGCCACTGGATTCAAGCAAGCCTGGCTGAGGACGGCTGGAATGCCAGAAACCGGTCCTAGGATGCTTGTTTCCGGTCCAGGGAAGACATGGCTTGGCAGTTCGGGCTGGACTGTTCCCATGAGGCACAGGGTCAGACTGATTTGCATATGGCCATGTCTGAACTGGGGTGGTGGAGTGAGCTAAAGAATGATGATGGATTAAACCCAGATCAGTTGACTGGGGGTGAGTGTTTGATTGGCTCAAACGTTCCGTCCATCATCCCCTTTTGTATCGCTTTGTTCGCCCTAAGTTGGCGGGGGTATGCCCAGACGTGGGTCCCTTGCTCACTTTGCCACTGGATTCAAGCAAGCCTGGCTGAGGACGGCTGGAATGCCAGAAACCGGTCCTAGGATGCTTGTTTCCGGTCCAGGGAAGACATGGCTTGGCAGTTCGGGCTGGACTGTTCCCATGAGGCACAGGGTCAGACTGATTTGCATATGGCCATGTCTGAACTGGGGTGGTGGAGTGAGCTAAAGAATGATGATGGATTAAACCCAGATCAGTTGACTGGGGGTGAGTGTTTGATTGGCTCAAACGTTCCGTCCATCATCCCCTTTTGTATCGCTTTGTTCGCCCTAAGTTGGCGGGGGTATGCCCAGACGTGGGTCCCTTGCTCACTTTGCCACTGGATTCAAGCAAGCCTGGCTGAGGACGGCTGGAATGCCAGAAACCGGTCCTAGGATGCTTGTTTCCGGTCCAGGGAAGACATGGCTTGGCAGTTCGGGCTGGACTGTTCCCATGAGGCACAGGGTCAGACTGATTTGCATATGGCCATGTCTGAACTGGGGTGGTGGAGTGAGCTAAAGAATGATGATGGATTAAACCCAGATCAGTTGACTGGGGGTGAGTGTTTGATTGGCTCAAACGTTCCGTCCATCATCCCCTTTTGTATCGCTTTGTTCGCCCTAAGTTGGCGGGGGTATGCCCAGACGTGGGTCCCTTGCTCACTTTGCCACTGGATTCAAGCAAGCCTGGCTGAGGACGGCTGGAATGCCAGAAACCGGTCCTAGGATGCTTGTTTCCGGTCCAGGGAAGACATGGCTTGGCAGTTCGGGCTGGACTGTTCCCATGAGGCACAGGGTCAGACTGATTTGCATATGGCCATGTCTGAACTGGGGTGGTGGAGTGAGCTAAAGAATGATGATGGATTAAACCCAGATCAGTTGACTGGGGGTGAGTGTTTGATTGGCTCAAACGTTCCGTCCATCATCCCCTTTTGTATCGCTTTGTTCGCCCTAAGTTGGCGGGGGTATGCCCAGACGTGGGTCCCTTGCTCACTTTGCCACTGGATTCAAGCAAGCCTGGCTGAGGACGGCTGGAATGCCAGAAACCGGTCCTAGGATGCTTGTTTCCGGTCCAGGGAAGACATGGCTTGGCAGTTCGGGCTGGACTGTTCCCATGAGGCACAGGGTCAGACTGATTTGCATATGGCCATGTCTGAACTGGGGTGGTGGAGTGAGCTAAAGAATGATGATGGATTAAACCCAGATCAGTTGACTGGGGGTGAGTGTTTGATTGGCTCAAACGTTCCGTCCATCATCCCCTTTTGTATCGCTTTGTTCGCCCTAAGTTGGCGGGGGTATGCCCAGACGTGGGTCCCTTGCTCACTTTGCCACTGGATTCAAGCAAGCCTGGCTGAGGACGGCTGGAATGCCAGAAACCGGTCCTAGGATGCTTGTTTCCGGTCCAGGGAAGACATGGCTTGGCAGTTCGGGCTGGACTGTTCCCATGAGGCACAGGGTCAGACTGATTTGCATATGGCCATGTCTGAACTGGGGTGGTGGAGTGAGCTAAAGAATGATGATGGATTAAACCCAGATCAGTTGACTGGGGGTGAGTGTTTGATTGGCTCAAACGTTCCGTCCATCATCCCCTTTTGTATCGCTTTGTTCGCCCTAAGTTGGCGGGGGTATGCCCAGACGTGGGTCCCTTGCTCACTTTGCCACTGGATTCAAGCAAGCCTGGCTGAGGACGGCTGGAATGCCAGAAACCGGTCCTAGGATGCTTGTTTCCGGTCCAGGGAAGACATGGCTTGGCAGTTCGGGCTGGACTGTTCCCATGAGGCACAGGGTCAGACTGATTTGCATATGGCCATGTCTGAACTGGGGTGGTGGAGTGAGCTAAAGAATGATGATGGATTAAACCCAGATCAGTTGACTGGGGGTGAGTGTTTGATTGGCTCAAACGTTCCGTCCATCATCCCCTTTTGTATCGCTCTCGTCATACGAGGCTTCTTGGAATCGATACGATTCCAGAAGCCGTGTCCCAGCTCCGCCTTCAGTTTTGATTCGTGCGCGTCGTTTGGCGTCACAAATTATGCCAAAGGCAGTGCAATGATTGCACCGAAGGCATGTCAATCGCTGCTTGTTGCCACGCTGTCTCCTTTTATCCACGCCCAGCGGGATTGGATCTCTTACTGGCGGCGGGAGACAGTGTCTCCTAATTAGCCGCTATTCACTTTTTTCTTATCATTCGTTGTTTATTGTTTATTTTTGCATCGCGCTTTCACTTAAAGTGAAAGCGCGATGCAATTATAAACAAGCGGCTGCCTTTGCCAAAGCCCAGAGCTTGTTAAACTCGTTGGAGGTGCAAGCAGCTCGAACGCTGCGTTGTGTTCTTTTAGGGAGCACCCGCATGGCCGCGCGTTACTCGCTATTAAATATCAGGTCATTTATTCCTCGGGGCCAGGCTTTCTCTACTAGTGATCTCAGTCAGCCCCCTCCGACCCCACACCGAGTGGTCTGAAATGGATCTGTGTCCAGAGAATCGAAGCCCCTCTCTGTGCAGGCACTCACTCTATTTATAACGCTCCACTCCCATGGGAAGAGCTATCAGTAGTGCAGCAGGCACAGTGGCACCGGGACCAATGATCTAAGGAGTTTAAGGGGCCTTCTGCACCCATATTGTGACTTTATTTCAGCGCCCAAATGGGGACATTAGGGGTGGGGGTATTTTCAGCTTTCATTAGGGCGCGTGGCAGTCTCCCTACGCCACTGCCCTACCAGTGGCATGGGGCAGGGGACCTCGGAAGAGGGTCCCTGCTTTGGGCTGCATGTGGAAATGGGGTATCAGGGTGGGTGGGTCGGTCTTGACGCCGCAGGAATCATTTGGAAAGCATTCCTCGCAGTGTTATGGGATCTTAGGGGTACAACCGCAGGGGCTCGCCGGGGCTCTGACTTCCCGTTCACGAGTGCCCGTGTGGGATAGGGGTTTTATAGTTAGGGATGTGTGGGTGGGAGGGGCCGCCTTCCGTCTGGGCAACAAAGAGGCCTTTGTGTCTGACGGGGACATCTCTGGTTGTGGGGTGGGGGTAGGGGCAGAGCAGCTGCCCAGAATGGATGGGGGTCTCATCTGTGCAAGAACAGCACAAGGCATTTCAATTACTGGAAATGGCTGCCGTTTGAAAGCACAAAGGATTTAATGTGACATTGTGGGGGCGATAAGGGGATTGGTCATTCTTAAATTGGAGGGGACGGTGTGCAGAAGCTCTGGTTCGTTCCCCGCACTGGGATCATCAAGGTCTGCCCCCCTCCGCCCATAGCTGTAAATGGGAGCCTACGGGGCAGATTTCCACAAAAGATGCCCTGCAGCACTGCCAGTAAATCACCCTTTTGCTAGTGGAAGGGGGTAGTCTTAGTGACATTCAGTCTTTCAACTAAGGATGATAACATAAAGTCCGTTGTGTGTCCCGCGTTTAAACTAGGCAGAACGAGGGGGCTCAGGCTTGACGAGTTAAAGCGTCTGCCCAAGATCACCGTGTTTTCATAAGCCGAAGATGAAATAAGATCCACTTTGGTTTTGACTCCGGTGGGCACAAAACCACATTTTCTCCACAGTTCATTTTTTATTTTAAAGTGTCATAAAGGTGGCGGCAAGTCCTAAATGAAGAATGTGTGTGGTCCGGGCATAGCTGCATGTCATCCTGGAGGAAAAAAACTCTGTGCACCAATGCACACTTGCATGACTCTGATTTCTCAGTCTGCGGGGAAACTCCACTTGGGGTGTTGGAAAGCAGTGAGTGAGGCCGGGGGAGGGGGCTGGGGCAATGCGTTCCTCTAAGCCACGTTTAATCCTAAGGGCAGGGCTCGAGTCGGGTACCACGCGGGTGGACGGCGTCCCCCACTTATTTTAACGGAAGCTCGATAACTGGAGCAAATGGAGCCACACATTCACTCTTTGGCCTCTCTGGGGCGACATCGGAGCTCATTTAGAACGCTGCTCACGCGTTGGCTTCTCTGATGCAATCGCATCTAAGGGGTGAGCGAGGGGAGGCAATGAGTCTGATGGTGCAAGCCACCTTTCGTGACGTCACTTCCTGTCGTGACGTCAGCGTCCCCCCACTTCTTTTTTTAGGACTTGTGCCCTGCCTAAGGGGATGCCCCCAAGCATTGTATCTCCAGAAATCACCGAGTCACAATGCGCTCTCTATGCGGAGTGCCCTTTCTATATTGCTCAGTGGGCCAAGGCGCCAGCTGCAGTCGTCGGTGTGCAGCAACGTGCAGTTCACGGGGTTGAATGGTGTGGGGTCTGCTCATTCTCTCATCTGCCCGAGGCCGATAATAAGTGCATCGCTGAGTAGGGTAACAGCCTGAATGCCACACGAGACTGCACCAGCATTCTTGCGTGCATCGCCATTCACAGAGGACAGTCCGGTCCTGCCAGAGACAGTACAACTTCACATGGATAGAAGTCATAGTGTAGATGGAAGATGAGTTGTTGACCGGTTGCCATATAATAAACAATGTCAATGGAGCAGGGAGATTAAGCCATCTGCCCAGGATCACAGGAGGTTGAGCGTCTCAGCCGAGACTCGAACCCGGTTCCCCAGCTCCAAGGTCGTCCGCTCTAGCCGTTAGGCCACATCGTCTCCACATCTCCTGCAGGGATTGCCCATTATTTTGCATTCTGTCACTCGATGCTCCATTGACATTGTTTATTATTATATGGCAACCGGTCAACAACTCATCTTCCATCTACACCATGACCTCCATGTGAAGTTGTATTGTCTCTGGCTGCGGTAACACACTCTGATGACCATTAAACCCCTTAGGGAAAATGTAAAGAAATAATAAAAACATTTAGCGCACTCCCTGTCCAGGATAGACTCGTGGCACCTTGATGTGGTGTTATTACTACACAGCTTGAAGGCAACAGAGGGCTCGCGGGAACTGGGGGCCAAGAAGTCGCCACTAGTCGGAGTAAAACAATGATAATTTGGCTTCCTTTAGCACCTACGAATCTTGCCCGCAATAGTCAGGGCTACTACAATTAGGCGGCAGAGTTGAATAAATTATGTGGCATAACAAGGCACATTTTTGATTCTATTACTTCATTATTTTGTCATTTGTCCACATGGCAATACTGTCTGGGCAAAGACTTCACCTCATTAGTACCAGTTTAACAAACCAAATACATAAATAAGCAACTGAAAGATGACCAGTTAACCTTGGAGATGGTCTTCCAAAGCGCGCCAACACATATCCCCACGTTTTAAGTAACTTTTGATCCGTTTGAGCTAGAAACATTTTATTTGTTCAAATTTGCAAATTATACAGCAGATAGTGGATTATGTAGCAAATGCGGCAAATCCGTAATTATGCAAACAAAAAAAAGCCACGGCTGCAGAATCGCATAGTTTGAGTGGTCCTGCCAATAGTTCAGTGTTAGATTTAGTTTTTGTAGAGCGAATAGCAGCTACTTCAAGCGCTTCTGTGTGAGAAAGTGTAGCACAATAAGGATAGTCGAGCAGGACAGGACTTTTTGTTAAAAATGAATGTGTCGGTCTGTAACGCAACTGGTGCTCATGTAAAGCGCTCTGATACCTTTGGGTCTAGTTTGCGCTATATAAAACTCAAAACAACAAGCATTAAAAATGCAATAGGTCTCGCTCTTTCATTAAGTTAAAGCCATTTGCTTTGCTATATAATACCATTAGCAAAGCAAATAGCTTTAACTTAATCAAAGGCGAGACCTATTGCATTTTCAATGCTTGTTTTATCACTCCTTCAGTGTTTGAGTCAACCATGTATTGAACTTCCCACCACTTACTGTAGTAATCAGCAACCATCAAAGCATACTTATATTTATTGGGAAGAATGTAAAATGGGCCGTCAAAAAACACTGCCAGTTTGATCCAATGTCCAATTGGTAATTCAACAGCCTGACTAGGTGGAGTAAAGGATCCCTTGACTATTTCACTGATATGACGATCCATAGTTGGCCACCAGTATATTTTACGGATTCTCCTTTTGGTACTTGTCTGCCCCAGATGACCCTCATGACTTGATTCAATTATACGAGCTCTTAGCCTCTCGGGAGGTATGAATATTTCAACACGCATGATTATGCCTCCCTCTTCTACAGTCCATTCATCCGGAAATCTTGGCATAAGGCTGACTATCTACAGATAAATTATTTTTCTTTGGCCACCCTTGAATGATGTGCTCAACCACAGTATTGAGTACCTTATCTGAGTGTAAATCTTCAAACCACTCATTCTCAGAAAAGCCACTGCAGCTACACAGATCCACAGCAGCAATCAAACATTCCTCATCCTCCTCAGGAACAGTTAAATCCTCAGTTTTCAAAGGCAAGGGTGGCCTGGAAAGAAAATCTGCTCTTTCATTCCCTCCCCCCCAGGAATCAGCTCAATCTTAAATTTATACTGTAACAGTTTAGAGCGAAGTCTAGCGATCCGGGGGAGTGTTATCTTTAACCACTTAAAATGGAAATTAGCGGTTTATGATCAGTCAGTAGCTTGAATGATCTTCCCCACAAAAAACATTTGAACCTCTCAACCGCCCAACAACAGGCCCGTAATTCTGTCTCAATGACGGAAGAGTTGCTTTCACTAGGACGAGAGGCAAATCTAATGGTATATTCTCTGCCTTGCTTAATTTGAGTGATCATACCCCCTAATCCACTTAAGCTAGCATCCCCTGAGATAATGCATTCTCTTGATGGATCATAGAGTGTCAGAATTTTGCGTGTAAGCAATTCCTCCTTTATTAGATCAAATTCTGTCTGGCAAAGTCAAATGTGACCTTCCTCTTCAACAATTCTCTCGTGTACCATTTTGGCTGCAAAATTGGAAATTAATTTAGCATAAAATGTGCGCACTCCCACAAACGATGAAATTTGATCCTAGCATGTGGGACTAGGTGCTTTAACAATCGCCTCAATCAAGCCAAAATGTGGTTCAATCCCATTTCCAGAAATGAAATGCCTTAAGTATTCAATGGACTCGACTCCAAAAACACATTTGTTTGTTGGCAATTATACCCCCTTCCTGTAATTTGTTCAATACATCATTCAAGCGTTTATGATGTTGGTGTCTCATTTTACCCGAAACTAGTATGTCATTTTTGAAAACCAGTGTCTTCCACTCCTTCCAAAACTCTCTCCATAATGCGCTGAAACATGGAGGCTGCCGAAGCAAGCCCAAAAGGCATCCTTCTAAATTGAAATATCCCCACCAGGGACACAAACGCCGTGAGGTATTTAGAACTAATATCTAACTCCAGTTGATAAGCCGAAGATAAATCGATTTTGGAGAATATATTGGCCCAGCAAACTAAGACACAATATCATCCCTCCTCGGCAGAGGATGAGAGTCAACCCATATTTCTCTATTTAAACTACGCAAGTCAATGCATACACTCAGATTTCCATTGTTTTTCCGTGCAACCACCAAAGGTGAAGGCCATAAGGATGATTCAGTCGGCTCAATCACCCCAGGCTCACACATCCTTCTAAGTTCATCCGTCATATCATCTCTGACACTGTAAGGCACATTGCGCAATTTGTGTTTAACTGAAACAGCCTGTGCTTTTACTTTAATCAAGTGTTTGAACACTTTAATACAAACCAATTTGTCAGCAAATCCCTCCTTGTGCCTGTTGGCCCACACCTCTACATTGCTTTGGAAGTTGTCCCCCACCAAAGACACCTGTTCTTTCATCCCTGGTCTCAAAGTCATACCAAAAAGACCCTGGTGGTACCAGCCCAGACTGTTCACCCCCTTCTTGACAACATTAACTTTGCCCTGGATACAACGGTCTTTAAATTGAAAACTTGTTTGAAAAAACACTTTGAGTGCAATCTCTTACCCTCATAGGATACCAGACTTCTATCAGGTGCCTCAAGTGGCTTGTTGAACCTTTTTTGATCAAATAATTCTTCAGTAATCATTGTTATACATGCACCCGAATCAACATAGTTTTAAAGATTTACCATCTACAACGATATCCACAGAAGGATCCACATAAGTGTCTGATTCGTCTTTGACAACCAGAACCAAATCGTTCATGGAACTTACTGCATCTTCAGAGATCCCTCTCCTAACGTCATCAGCTTACACCAAATTGACCTTCTCTTTGGACATAAATACCTTAGCGAAATGTCCTTGTTGACCACATTTGCAGTAAGAGGCATTTCTAGCATGGCATAAAAGGCTATTTGGAAAATGTGAGGGAAAACTACTCTTGGCACAAACATTTTTCTGGAGCGTATTTTTGTCTGCTTTCACAGAGACAGGAAATTTACTGTATTTGTGAACATTGGTTTGTTTTTCCCCTTGTTCCTCATCTACTCCCACAACAGCTTTATCTGCCTTTACCAACTCTTTAGACACCTTTTGAAACTGTTCTATGCTCTTGACCATGCTAATCATTTCTTGTAGTGATGGATTTTTCAATGCAAGTAATTTTTCCTGCAATTTTTTTGTCTCGCCAACATACCACTATTTGGTCCCATATCAATTGAGTGGTAACATTTTCAAAACTCACACTCTGTGCCAAAATGCGTAGCACCCCCACATACTCGTCATTACTCTTATCTCGCTCCTGTTCCCTCGTGAAAAACTTGTCTAGACACAACAAAACTGTCCTGTACATCAAGCTGTTTTTCTAACATTGCTACTGCCTCTTCAAATTTATCTAACGCATCATCGCCTTAATGCACCTCCTTAGGTGTTAAATATTCTAGTACGCCTGCCCTATAAATCCCAAATTGTGTTCCAAAATGAGCCTTTGCGTTTAACACTGAACCTAGTATCCTCCCCCCCGCACCTAGAGATTTCATAAAGGCTCTATACAATACTTTCCAACCTAACAGGTGGGTCTCCTGGAAGCTGTAAAAATGGCGGTCAAGGTTTTACACACTGCATATTGTCCATTTACCAACCAACCACATAGCCTACACAATGAATAACCCAACATCAAATATGTGAGAGATCTCACATTAGTGCACAGAAAATATGCACCCTAATGATCATGAAAATAGGAACAACTAAATACTGCACTTGACATATAATGGAAAAAAATGGACCCATAAAAAATTATTACAGTGAAAATAGTGCAATGTATATATCCAAATTATTATGTAATATAGTGAGTAAAACTACTCTGTGGATGAAAAACTAATTTAGTACAACAATATAAACATGTTCCCAAACAGCAACTATATCTGAAACAAAACATTACTGTTAACCTCTTAACCCTTTCGATGCTCATGACGGAATGGTTGCGTGATGAGCACCAGTGCTCCTGTGCATATGACGGAACCATTCCGTCATGTGCACAGGTGCACTAAATCCCTCTGCTGCAAACAGCAGAGGGATTTCCTTTTTTTTGGGCCTCTTTTTTGTATTGGGCCTCGGGAGGCGGGGAAGAGCTTCTCCAACCTCCCAAGCCTTTTTTTTATTTTCAATGTAATGACGAACGCGCGCAATATTTCGGTGCTCGTAGGGCTATCTCAGCCCCCCGAGCACCAACAAACATGGGAGAGGTATTGTTGGAAAGGGGAGGATCTCCTCTTTCCAATGGTACCCTTCCCTAGTGGATCCCTGCTTGGGGATCGCCCCAGGAGGACGATCCCCAAGCAGGGATCCACCCACTATGCACCAGGGAGGGAGGAGCGACCCCTTGGGCAAGGGACTTTGCTCCCCCCACTAAAAAAAGGCATAACCAGTCTTTCTGCCCCCCTGGGGGGCAGATGGCAGTAGCCCCCAATCTGCCCCCCCGGGGACAGCAGAAATTACCCTAGACACCAGGGATAATTTTTTTATAGGCCAGGGGTGGGGGCTACCCAGGATGGGCATGCGAATGCCCCCACCCTTTCCCCCAATACCTTCAAAAGTCTTTCTGCCCCCCCCCCCGCCCCCGGAGGCAGATGGGGGGCAATAGCCCTTGACCTGCCTGGGGATTTTTTTTTTTTATGTAGGGGTGGGGGCTGCTTAGAATAGGCATGCCAATGCCCCCACCCCAAGAAAATTTGCTACAGTCTTTCTGCCCTCCCCCGGGAGGCAGATGGGGCAATAGTCCCTTATCTGTCCCCCCCCCCCCCTCAGGGGGGCTGAAAGCCCACTAGGCACCAGGGAATGTTTTTTTCCAAAGTTCAGGGATGGAGGCTGCCCAGAATGGGCATGCCAATGCCCCCACCTCCCCTCAAAAAATGCCACAGACATTCTGCCCCTCCCCCCCAGGAGGCAGCAGAGAGTGCCCTTAGGCGCCAGGGATTACGCTGGCTTTTTTGTATGTAGGAGTGGGGGCATACCAAAGCCCCCAGACCAAATAGCCACAGTCTATCTGCCCCCTTGGGGCCATATTGGGGCAATAGCCCCCGATCTGGGCCCCCCCAGGCGGCAGAAAGCCCACTAGGCACTGACCTTTTTTCGCAATGTGCCTAGCTGTGGATTTTGGGCCCTAGAGCAGCCGGCCCCTAGGGAAACCTAGCAAACTTGTACATTTTTCAAAACTAGACACCAAGAGGAATCCAGAATGGGGTGACTTGTGTGCCTCTCAACAGGTTCTGTTACCCAGAATCCCTTACAAACCTTAAACGTAGTAAAATAAAAACACATTTTCCTCATATTTCTGTGATGGAAAGTTCTGGAATCCAAGTGGAGCAACAAACGTCCAACAACCCAGCATTCCCCCAAGTCTACCGATAAAAATGGTACCTCACTTGTGTGGGTAGGTCTAGTACCCGTGACAGGAAAAGGCCCAAAACGCAACGTGGACACATCACATTTTTCCAGTGAAAACTGACCCTTTTAGGTCTCACCTGAGCCAGCGCATGCGATGCTCTGGCGAGACTTTTAGTAAGTGGGCTTCAAAAAGCCGACCACAGCTTTTTGTGTGGCCTAGAGCGTGCGGTTACGCGCACAGTTACGAGCACAGGCGCCATCTGGCTTTCCTGTCTCGTCATGGCTCATTAAGTGCATCGCTTGCGGGCACCCTTACAGCCCGCGATCGCTATCACTTTCAGTTTCGCAGCCGCGTCACTTTCACGGCCGCGCGGCCAATGCTTCTTTTTTTACTTTTAGCGCGAGGCGCGCGCACGCACCACTCGCGTGCTTGTTTTTCTGTGGAAATAGACTACTATGGAAAGCTCTGCTGCTGTATCAGTTTTCTGTGTTTTCCTTTACAGTCACATTGCCAGCAGGAGAAGGCAAGCAATGAAAGGTTGAGCTGCCAACTCTTTATCTGGTGTCTGGTCAGGGCATTTCCAATTAGTAACTGTTGTGGTTGCAAGCCCCCTCATTATGACCTTATGAAATGAACATTTAAAGTAGATTTGTCACTGGCCCATGGGCTTTAAAAATAAATCCCAATTTGTGTGCTGCGCTGTTCTGTGTCTGACGCCAGTTTACCGCCCACCCACAGTCATTAAAATAATCTCTTCCTAGATTAGCTATCATCATAAGCAATATGGTTATTTCCTGGCGTTTCTATCTGTGCAGTAAGGTTATTACTGTTTCGCAAGACAAGTGCAAAAGGTTTTTAAATTCTATTTAAAAAGGCGAGATTTTGCAGTGTGGCGTGAAAAGCGTGGGATACAGACACCAAGCCAGTATTTAGTGTTGCAGAAGATTTGTGCAATAGTGAATATTTAGTTGTGAAAGAAATTCAACGTGTGCACAATGATACATTCACAGAGTGGGAAGGGCGGCATTCCCAGTGGGAGATTCCACAACACTGTGCAGAAGGTATGCTTGTGTGCTGAATTAGGGGCTGCTGGTCTTGTGTACATTTAAAATCTCTGGGTGCATCATGTCGACACTTTAGGATATGGCGTGCGTTTACAGGCCTGTTTAGTGTTCCGGCCAGGGAAGGGTGCGGTCTGTACAGGAATTTGTGTTTCTCATTCTCTGGATAGGATTACATAAATATTATGCCGTGCACAACATTCCAGCTCTGAATCAATTTTTGAAGAAACACCAGGTTGCTCTTGTTATTGGAATACCTCTAATTTTGTCAACAAATAGAAGGTGACGTAGATGCAGTACGTAATTTTTGTGAGTCTCTGCTACTTTCAGAATGATGAGCCTTATTTGGCCAGGGGTCATTTCTGCTGAAAACAAGGATTGTGTAACTTCTTTTCATCCGCGGAAGCAAAGATGTTGGTAGGAGTCAGCTAGGGCTCTTAATGCAGAATAAATATTTGTGCTGCGTCTTAGTCAAGACCTAATTTATTTAGATTTTATGTCATACCAAAAAGGAGAATTGTATAGTGTAAATGCTTTCTCAAACCCTATAAATAGGTTTAACCTCCCTTTTCATGTGCTATTCATACACTTTCCTTTCGTGACTCCTCTGGTTAGTCGTTAATCCATTGTGTCTGTTCTCCTTTGTTGTTTACTGGGATCTCTGTCCATAAATGTCACTTCAGTTGTAACTGTCCATTAATTGAGTACATTTTATGTTACACAGAATTAGATCCCACTTTTTCAGTTGCATCATGTCTCCCTTAGGCTAGCTGACCCTGTGTTAGGAGTAAAGCTCTGTGACGAGAATGTGTTCCAGTCCCACACAAAATGAAGCTGATTGACCACTGTTCTCCAGATACTGTAAGAAATATAGTAGATGCTCCATACTTTGTCTGTTGGATGCGGCGGTTTGTGTGGCCTGGTTGCACTGTATTTAGAAAGGTAGAAAACTGCATCCCCCATAAGAGATTACTTTGACGCAGTCTATGTAATTCCCCAATAGTATGAGAAGCATGCCTATTTTTGGTGCCCTCCTATCTTGACAACAATGGGGGCAACGATCACAGGCTGAACTGCTGCTTCACTGTAATCCTTACCCGATGTGCTGTCTCTCTATCTTAATTGAATTACTTTAAAATGAAATCGATTAATATAAATTAGCAATGACGAGCACAAGCACGAGTGCTTTAAAACAGCTGCTGCTTGTGCTCTTTTGAAAGATGGGAAATTACAGGTTTTCGGAACATGCGGATTCAAGTCTTCACTATAATTGTTTCTTTTATTTGTTCTGCATGTATTTATTTGCATATAATAATGTTGTATCCTCAGAGCATTAGGAATAGCCACAAATCGTTAAACTCTGCAAACATGTACGGGTTTTATGTTCGAACCATTGTCACAATGAAAGTTGAGCTTTAGAGTACTCACCCTAACTGCAAATGCCTTGCATTAATGGCTGACTCTCTCACTGACTATCACACTCTCACTGACACTCTCTCACACACACTCACGCTCTCACTCACGCTCTCACTGACACTCACGCTCTCACTGACACTCACGCTCTCACTGACACTCACGCTCTCACTGACACTCACGCTCTCACTCACGCTCTCACGCTCTCACTCTCTCACTGACTCACTGACTCACTGACTCACACTCCCGCTCACTCCCCCTCCCACTTGACAGACTCCCACTTGACAGACTCCCACTTGACAGACTCCCACTTGACAGACTCCCACTTGACAGACTCCCACTTGACAGACTCCCCCACTCTCTCTCACTGACTCCCCACTCTCTCTCACTGACTCACCCACTCTCTCTCACTGACTCACCCACTCTCTCTCACTGACTCACCCACTCTCTCTCACTGACTCACCCACTCTCTCTCACTGACTCACCCACTCTCTCTCACTGACTCACCCACTCTCTCTCACTGACTCACCCACTCTCTCTCACTGACTCACCCACTCTCTCACTGACTGACTCACCCACTCTCTCACTGACTGACTCACCCACTCTCTCACTGACTGACTCACCCACTCTCTCACTGACTGACTCACCCACTCTCTCACTGACTGACTCACCCACTCTCTCTCACTGACTGACTCACCCACTCTCTCTCACTGACTGACTCACCCACTTCTCTCACTGACTGACTCACCCACTCTCTCTCACTGACTGACTCACCCACTCTCTCTCACTGACTGACTCACCCACTCTCTCTCACTGACTGACTCACCCACTCTCTCTCACTGACTGACTCACCCACTCTCTCTCACTGACTGACTCACCCACTCTCTCTCACTGACTGACTCACCCACTCTCTCTCACTGACTGACTCACCCACTCTCTCTCACTGACTGACTCACCCACTCTCTCTCACTGACTGACTCACCCACTCTCTCTCACTGACTGGCTCACCCACTCTCTCTCACTGACTGGCTCACTCTCTCTCTCTCACTGACTGGCCCACTCTCTCTCACTGACTCACCCACTCTCGCTCACTGACTGACTGACCCACTCTCGCTCACTGACTGACTGACTCACTCTCGCTCACTGACTGACTGACTGACTCACTCTCGCTCACTGACTGACTGACTCACTCTCTGACTGACTGACTGACTCACTCTCTGACTGACTGACTGACTCACTCTCTCACTGACTGACTGACTCACTCTCGCTCACTGACTGACTGACTCACTCTCGCTCACTGACTGACTGACTCACTCTCGCTCACTGACTGACTGACTCACTCTCGCTCACTGACTGACTGACTGACTCACCCACTCTCTCTCACTGACTGACTCACCCACCCACTCTCTCACTGACTCACCCACTCTCTCTCACTGACTGACTGACTCACTCTCTCTCACTGACTGACTGACTCACTCTCTCTCACTGACTGACTGACTCACTCTCGCTCACTGACTGACTGACTCACTCTCGCTCACTGACTGACTGACTCACTCTCGCTCACTGACTGACTGACTCACTCTCTCACTGACTGACTGACTCACTCTCGCTCACTGACTGACTGACTCACTCTCGCTCACTGACTGACTGACTGACTCACTCTCGCTCACTGACTGACTGACTGACTCACTCTCGCTCACTGACTGACTGACTCACTCTCGCTCACTGACTGACTGACTGACTGACTCACTCTCACTGACTGACTGACTGACTCACTCTCTCTCACTGACTGACTGACTGGCTCACCCACTCTCTCTCACTGACTGGCTCACCCACTCTCTCTCACTGACTCACCCACTCTCTCTCACTGACTCACCCACTCTCTCTCACTGACTCACCCACTCTCTCTCACTGACTGACTGACTCACTCTCTCTCACTGACTGACTGACTCACTCTCGCTCACTGACTGACTGACTGACTCACTCTCGCTCACTGACTGACTGACTCACTCTCTCACTGACTGACTGACTGACTGACTCACTCTCTCACTGACTGACTGACTCACTCTCTCTCACTGACTGACTGACTCACTCTCGCTCACTGACTGACTGACTCACTCTCGCTCACTGACTGACTGACTCACTCTCGCTCACTGACTGACTGACTCACTCTCGCTCACTGACTGACTGACTCACTCTCGCTCACTGACTGACTGACTCACTCTCGCTCACTGACTGACTGACTCACTCTCTCACTGACTGACTGACTGACTCACTCTCTCACTGACTGACTGACTCACTCTCTCTCTCTGACTGACTGACTCACTCTCGCTCACTGACTGACTGACTCACTCTCGCTCACTGACTGACTGACTCACTCTCGCTCACTGACTGACTGACTCACTCTCTCTCACTGACTGACTGACTGACTCACTCTCGCTCACTGACTGACTGACTCACTCTCTCTCACTGACTGACTGACTGACTCACTCTCGCTCACTGACTGACTGACTGACTGACTCACTCTCTCTCACTGACTGACTGACTGACTGACTGACTCACTCTCTCTCACTGACTGACTGACTGACTGACTCACTCTCTCTCACTGACTGACTGACTGACTCACTCACTCTCTCACTGACTGACTGACTCACTCTCTCACTGACTGACTGACTCACTCTCTCACTGACTGACTGACTCACTCTCTCTCACTGACTGACTGACTCACTCTCTCTCACTGACTGACTGACTCACTCTCGCTCACTGACTGACTGACTCACTCTCGCTCACTGACTGACTGACTCACTCTCGCTCACTGACTGACTGACTCACTCTCTCACTGACTGACTGACTCACTCTCGCTCACTGACTGACTGACTCACTCTCTCTCACTGACTGACTGACTCACTCTCGCTCACTGACTGACTGACTCACTCTCGCTCACTGACTGACTGACTCACTCTCTCTCACTGACTGACTGACTGACTGACTGACTGACTCACTCTCGCTCACTGACTGACTGACTCACTCTCGCTCACTGACTGACTGACTCACTCTCTCACTGACTGACTGACTCACTCTCTCACTGACAGACTGACTCACTCTCTCTCACTGACTGACTGACTCACTCTCTCTCACTGACTGACTGACTCACTCTCTCTCACTGACTGACTGACTCACTCTCTCTCACTGACTGACTGACTCACTCTCGCTCACTGACTGACTGACTCACTCTCTCTCACTGACTGACTGACTCACTCTCTCACTGACTGACTGACTCACTCTCTCACTGACTGACTGACTGACTCACTCTCTCTCACTGACTGACTGACTGACTGACTGACTGACTGACTCACTCTCTCTCACTGACTGACTCACTCTCTCTCACTGACTGACTCACTCTCTCTCACTGACTGACTCACCCACTCTCTCTCACTGACTGACTGACTGACTGACTGACTGACTCACTCTCTCTCACTGACTGACTGACTCACTCTCTCTCACTGACTGACTCACTCTCTCTCACTGACTGACTGACTGACTGACTCACTCTCTCTCACTGACTGACTGACTGACTCACTCTCTCTCACTGACTGACTGACTGACTCACTCTCTCACTGACTGACTCACTCTCTCACTGACTGACTGACTCACTCTCTCTCACTGACTGACTGACTCACTCTCTCTCACTGACTCACCCACTCTCTCTCACTGACTCACCCACTCTCTCTCACTGACTGACTGACTCACTCTCGCTCACTGACTGACTGACTCACTCTCGCTCACTGACTGACTGACTCACTCTCTCTCACTGACTGACTGACTGACTGACTGACTGACTCACTCTCGCTCACTGACTGACTGACTGACTCACTCTCTCTCACTGACTGACTGACTGACTCACTCTCTCTCACTGACTGACTGACTCACTCTCTCTCACTGACTGACTGACTCACTCTCGCTCACTGACTGACTGACTCACTCTCTCTCACTGACTGACTGACTCACTCTCTCACTGACTGACTGACTCACTCTCTCACTGACTGACTGACTGACTCACTCTCTCTCACTGACTGACTGACTGACTCACTCTCGCTCACTGACTGACTGACTCACTCTCTCTCACTGACTGACTGACTGACTCACTCTCTCTCACTGACTGACTGACTCACTCTCTCTCACTGACTGACTCACTCTCTCTCACTGACTGACTGACTCACTCTCGCTCACTGACTGACTGACTGACTGACTGACTCACTCTCTCTCACTGACTGACTCACTCTCTCTCACTGACTGACTGACTGACTCACTCTCTCTCACTGACTGACTCACTCTCTCTCACTGACTGACTCACTCTCTCTCACTGACTGACTCACTCTCTCTCACTGACTGACTGACTCACTCTCACTGACTGACTGACTCACTCTCTCTCACTGACTGACTCACTCTCTCTCACTGACTGACTGACTGACTGACTCACTCTCTCTCACTGACTGACTGACTGACTCACTCTCTCTCACTGACTGACTGACTCACTCTCTCTCACTGACTGACTGACTCACTCTCTCTCACTGACTGACTGACTGACTGACTCACTCTCTCTCACTGACTGACTGACTGACTGACTGACTCACTCTCTCTCACTGACTGACTGACTCACTCTCTCTCACTGACTGACTGACTCACTCTCTCTCACTGACTGACTGACTGACTCACTCTCTCTCACTGACTGACTGACTCACTCTCTCTCACTGACTGACTGACTCACTCTCTCTCACTGACTGACTGACTCACTCTCGCTCACTGACTGACTGACTCACTCTCGCTCACTGACTGACTGACTGACTCACTCTCTCTCACTGACTGACTGACTGGCTCACCCACTCTCTCTCACTGACTGGCTCACCCACTCTCTCTCACTGACTCACCCACTCTCTCTCACTGACTGACTGACTGACTCACTCTCGCTCACTGACTGACTGACTGACTCACTCTCGCTCACTGACTGACTGACTGACTCACTCTCGCTCACTGACTGACTGACTGACTCACTCTCGCTCACTGACTGACTGACTCACTCTCGCTCACTGACTGACTGACTCACTCTCTCTCACTGACTGACTCACTCTCACTGACTGACTCACTCTCTCTCACTGACTGACTGACTCACTCTCTCACTGACTGACTGACTCACTCTCTCTCACTCACTGACTGACTGACTCACTCTCTCACTGACTGACTGACTGACTCACTCTCTCTCACTGACTGACTGACTCACTCTCTCTCACTGACTGACTGACTGACTCACTCTCGCTCACTGACTGACTGACTCACTCTCTCTCACTGACTGACTGACTGACTGACTCACTCTCGCTCACTGACTGACTGACTCACTCTCTCTCACTGACTGACTGACTCACTCTCGCTCACTGACTGACTGACTCACTCTCGCTCACTGACTGACTGACTCACTCTCGCTCACTGACTGACTGACTCACTTCTCTCACTGACTGACTGACTGACTCACTCTCTCACTGACTGACTGACTGACTCACTCTCTCTCACTGACTGACTGACTGACTCACTCTCTCTCACTGACTGACTGACTGACTCACTCTCGCTCACTGACTGACTCACTCTCGCTCACTGACTGACTCACTCTCGCTCACTGACTGACTCACTCTCGCTCACTGACTGACTGACTGACTCACTCTCGCTCACTGACTGACTCACTCTCGCTCACTGACTGACTGACTCACTCTCTCACTGACTGACTGACTCACTCTCTCACTGACTGACTGACTCACTCTCTCACTGACTGACTGACTCACTCTCTCACTGACTGACTCACTCTCTCACTGACTGACTGACTCACTCTCGCTCACTGACTGACTCACTCTCGCTCACTGACTGACTGACTGACTCACTCTCGCTCACTGACTGACTGACTCACTCTCGCTCACTGACTGACTGACTCACTCTCACTGACTGACTCACTCTCTCTCACTGACTGACTGACTCACTCTCTCACTGACTGACTGACTCACTCTCTCACTGACTGACTGACTCACTCTCTCTCACTGACTGACTGACTCACTCTCTCTCACTGACTGACTGACTGACTGACTGACTGACTCACTCTCGCTCACTGACTGACTGACTCACTCTCTCTCACTGACTGACTGACTGACTCACTCTCTCTCACTGACTGACTCACTCTCTCTCACTGACTGACTGACTCACTCTCTCTCACTGACTGACTGACTGACTGACTCACTCTCTCTCACTGACTGACTGACTGACTGACTCACTCTCGCTCACTGACTGACTGACTGACTGACTCACTCTCTCTCACTGACTGACTGACTGACTGACTGACTGACTCACTCTCTCACTGACTGACTGACTCACTCTCTCTCACTGACTGACTGACTCACTCTCTCTCACTGACTGGCTCACCCACTCTCTCTCACTGACTCACCCACTCTCTCTCACTGACTCACCCACTCTCTCTCACTGACTCACCCACTCTCTCTCACTGACTCACCCACTCTCTCTCACTGACTCACTCACTCTCGCTCACTGACTGACTGACTCACTCGCTCACTGACTGACTGACTCACTCTCGCTCACTGACTGACTGACTCACTCTCGCCACTGACTGACTGACTCACTCTCGCTCACTGACTGACTGACTCACTCTCGCTCACTGACTGACTGACTCACTTCGCTCACTGACTGACTGACTCACTCTCTCACTGACTGACTGACTCACTCTCTCACTGACTGACTGACTCACTCTCGCTCACTGACTGACTGACTCACTCTCGCTCACTGACTGACTGACTGACTCACTCTCGCTCACTGACTGACTGACTGACTCACTCTCGCTCACTGACTGACTCACTCTCGCTCACTGACTGACTCACTCTCGCTCACTGACTGACTGACTCACTCTCGCTGACTGACTGACTCACTCTCGCTCACTGACTGACTGACTCACTCTCGCTCACTGACTGACTGACTGACTGACTCACTCTCTCTCACTGACTGACTGACTGACTCACTCTCTCTCACTGACTGACTGACTGACTCACTCTCGCTCACTGACTGACTGACTGACTGACTCACTCTCTCTCACTGACTGACTGACTGGCTCACCCACTCTCTCTCACTGACTGGCTCACCCACTCTCTCACTGACTCACCCACTCTCTCTCACTGACTCACCCACTCTCTCTCACTGACTCACCCACTCTCTCTCACTGACTGACTGACTCACTCTCGCTCACTGACTGACTGACTCACTCTCGCTCACTGACTGACTGACTCACTCTCGCTCACTGACTGACTGACTCACTCTCGCTCACTGACTGACTGACTCACTCTCGCTCACTGACTGACTCACTCTCGCTCACTGACTGACTGACTCACTCTCTCACTGACTGACTGACTGACTCACCCTCTCTCACTGACTGACTGACTCACCCTCTCTCACTGACTGACTCACCCACTCTCTCTCACTGACTGACTCACCCACTCTCTCACTGACTGACTCACCCTCTCTCACTGACTGACTCACCTCTCTCACTGACTGACTCACCCCTCTCTCACTGACTGACTCACCCTCTCTCACTGACTGACTCACCCTCTCTCACTGACTGACTCACCCTCTCTCACTGACTGACTCACCCTCTCTCACTGACTGACTCACCCACCCACTCTCTCACTGACTGACTCACCCACCCACTCTCTCACTGACTGACTCACCCACCCTCTCACTGACTGACTCACCCACCCTCTCTCACTGACTGACTGACTCACTCTCGCTCACTGACTGACTCACTCTCGCTCACTGACTGACTGACTGACTCACTCTCGCTCACTGACTGACTCACTCTCGCTCACTGACTGACTGACTGACTGACTGACTCACTCTCTCTCTCTCACTGACTGACTGACTCACTCTCTCTCACTGACTGACTGACTGACTGACTCACTCTCTCTCACTGACTGACTGACTGACTGACTCACTCACTCTCTCTCACTGACTGACTGACTCACTCTCTCTCACTGACTGACTGACTCACTCTCTCTCACTGACTGACTGACTCACTCTCTCTCACTGACTGACTCACTCTCACTGACTGACTCACTCTCTCTCACTGACTGACTCACTCTCTCTCACTGACTGACTCACTCTCTCTCATGACTGACTCACTCTCTCTCACTGACTGACTCACTCTCTCCTCACTGACTGACTCACTCTCTCTCACTGACTGACTCACTCTCTCTCACTGACTGACTCACTCTCTCTCACTGACTGACTGACTCTCTCTCTCACTGACTGACTGACTCACTCTCTCTCACTGACTGACTGACTCACTCTCTCTCACTGACTGACTGACTCACTCTCTCTCACTGACTGACTGACTCCACTCTCTCTCACTGACTGACTGACTCACTCTCTCTCACTGACTGACTGACTCACTCTCTCTCACTGACTGACTGACTCACTCTCTCTCACTGACTGACTGACTCACTCTCTCTCACTGACTGACTCACCCACTCTCTCACTGACTGACTCACCCACTCTCTCACTGACTGACTCACCCACTCTCTCTCACTGACTGACTCACCCACTCTCTCTCACTGACTGACTCACCCACTCTCTCTCACTGACTGACTCACCCACTCTCTCTCACTGACTGACTCACCCACCCTCTCTCACTGACTGACTCACCCACCTCTCTCACTGACTGACTCACCCACCCTCTCTCACTGACTGACTCACCCACCCTCTCTCACTGACTGACTCACCCACCCTCTCTCACTGACTGACTCACCCACCCTCTCTCACTGACTGACTCACCCACCCTCTCTCACTGACTGACTCACCCACCCTCTCTCACTGACTGACTCACCCACCCTCTCTCACTGACTGACTCACCCACCCTCTCTCACTGACTGACTCACCCACCCTCTCTCACTGACTGACTCACCCACCCTCTCTCACTGACTGACTCACCCACCCTCTCTCACTGACTGACTCACCCACCCTCTCTCACTGACTGACTCACCCACCCTCTCTCACTGACTGACTCACCCACCTCTCTCACTGACTGACTCACCCACCCTCTCTCACTGACTGACTCACCCACCCTCTCTCACTGACTGACTCACCCACCCTCTCTCACTGACTGACTCACCCACCCTCTCTCACTGACTGACTCACCCACCCTCTCTCACTGACTGACTCACCCACCCTCTCTCACTGACTGACTCACCCACCCTCTCTCACTGACTGACTCACCCACCCTCTCTCACTGACTGACTCACCCCACCCTCTCTCACTGACTGACTCACCCACCCTCTCTCACTGACTGACTCACCCACCCTCTCTCACTGACTGACTCACCCACCCTCTCTCACTGACTGACTCACCCACCCTCTCTCACTGACTGACCTCACCCACCCTCTCTCACTGACTGACTCACCCACCCTCTCTCACTGACTGACTCACCCACCCTCTCTCACTGACTGACTCACCCACCCTCTCTCACTGACTGACTCACCCACCCTCTCTCACTGACTGACTCACCCACCCTCTCTCACTGACTGACTCACCCACCCTCTCTCTCACTGGACTGACTCACCCACCCTCTCTCTCACCTGACTGACTCACCCACCCTCTCTCTCACTGACTGACTCACCCACCTCTCTCTCACTGACTGACTCACCCACTCTCTCTCACTGACTGACTCACCCACTCTCTCTCACTGACTGACTCACCCACTCTCTCTCTCACTGACTGACTCACCCACTCTCTCTCACTGACTGACTCACCCACTCTCTCTCACTGACTGACTCACCCACTCTCTCTCACTGACTGACTCACCCACTCTCTCTCACTGACTGACTCACCCACTCTCTCTCACTGACTGACTCACCCACTCTCTCTCACTGACTCACCCACTCTCTCTCACTGACTCACCCACTCTCTCTCACTGACTGACTCACCCACTCTCTCTCACTGACTCACCCACCCACTCTCTCTCACTGACTGACTCACCCTCCCTCTCTCACTGACTGACTCACCCTCCCTCTCTCACTGACTGACTCACCCTCCCTCCCTCACTGACTGACTGACTCACCCACCCTCTCTCACTGACTGACTCACCCACCCTCTCTCACTGACTGACTCACCCACCCTCTCTCACTGACTGACTCACCCACCCTCTCTCACTGACTGACTCACCCACCCTCTCTCACTGACTGACTCACCCACCCTCTCTCACTGACTGACTCACCCACCCTCTCTCACTGACTGACTCACCCACCCTCTCTCACTGACTCACCCACCCTCTCTCACTGACTCACCCACCCACTCTCACTGACTCACCCACCCACTCTCTCTCACTGACTCACCCACCCTCTCTCACTGACTGACTCACCCACTCTCTCTCACTGACTGACTCACCCACCCTCTCTCACTGACTGACTCACCCACCCTCTCTCACTGACTGACTCACCCAGCCTCTCTCACTGACTCACCCACCCTCTCTCACTGACTGACTCACCCACCCACTCTCACTGACTGACTCACCCACTCTCTCTCACTGACTGACTCACCCACTCTCTCTCACTGACTGACTCACCCACTCTCTCTCACTGACTGACTCACCCACCCACTCTCTCACTGACTGACTCACCCACCCACTCTCTCACTGACTGACTCACCCACCCACTCTCTCACTGACTGACTCACCCACCCACTCTCTCACTGACTGACTCACCCACCCTCTCTCACTGACTGACTCACCCACCCTCTCTCACTGACTGACTCACCCACCCACTCTCACTGACTGACTCACCCACTCTCTCTCACTGACTGACTCACCCATCTCTCTCACTGACTGACTCACCCACTCTCTCTCACTGACTGACTCACCCACTCTCTCTCACTGACTGACTCACCCACTCTCTCTCACTGACTGACTCACCCACTCTCTCTCACTGACTGACTCACCCACTCTCTCTCACTGACTGACTCACCCACTCTCTCTCACTGACTGACTCACCCACTCTCTCTCACTGACTGACTCACCCACTCTCTCTCACTGACTGACTCACCCACTCTCTCTCACTGACTGACTCACCCACTCTCTCTCTCTCACTGACTGACTCACCCACTCTCTCTCACTGACTGACTCACCCACTCTCTCTCACTGACTGACTCACCCACCCACTCTCTCACTGACTCACCCACTCTCTCTCACTGACTGACTCACCCACTCTCTCTCACTGACTGACTCACCCACTCTCTCTCACTGACTGACTCACCCACTCTCTCTCACTGACTGACTCACCCACTCTCTCTCACTGACTGACTCACCCACTCTCTCTCACTGACTGACTCACCCACTCTCTCTCTCTCACTGACTGACTCACCCACTCTCTCTCACTGACTGACTCACCCACCCACTCTCTCACTGACTCACCCACTCTCTCTCTCACTGACTGACTCACCCTCTCTCACTGACTGACTCACCCACTCTCTCTCACTGACTCACCAACTCTCTCTCACTGACTCACCCACTCTCTCTCACTGACTGACTCACCCACTCTCTCTCACTGACTGACTCACCCCTCTCTCACTGACTGACTCACCCTCTCTCACTGACTGACTCACCCTCTCTCACTGACTGACTCACCCTCTCTCACTGACTGACTCACCCTCTCTCACTGACTGACTCACCCTCTCTCACTGACTGACTCACCCTCTCTCACTGACTGACTCACCCACCCACTCTCTCACTGACTGACTCACCCACCCACTCTCTCACTGACTGACTCACCCACCCTCTCTCACTGACTGACTCCACCCACCCTCTCTCACTGACTGACTCACCCACCCTCTCTCACTGACTGACTCACCCACCCTCTCTCACTGACTGACTCACCCACCCACTCTCACTGACTGACTCACCCACTCTCTCTCACTGACTGACTCACCCACTCTCTCTCACTGACTGACTCACCCACTCTCTCTCACTGACTGACTCACCCACTCTCTCTCACTGACTGACTCACCCACTCTCTCTCACTGACTGACTCACCCACTCTCTCTCACTGACTGACTCACCCACTCTCTCTCACTGACTGACTCACCCACTCTCTCTCACTGACTGACTCACCCACTCTCTCTCACTGACTGACTCACCCACTCTCTCTCACTGACTGACTCAGCCACTCTCTCTCACTGACTGACTCACCCACTCTCTCTCACTGACTGACTCACCCACTCTCTCTCACTGACTGACTCACCCACTCTCTCTCACTGACTGACTCACCCACTCTCTCTCACTGACTGACTCACCCACTCTCTCTCACTGACTGACTCAGCCACTCTCTCTCACTGACTGACTCACCCACTCTCTCTCACTGACTGACTCACCCACTCTCTCTCACTGACTGACTCACCCACTCTCTCTCACTGACTGACTCACCCACTCTCTCTCACTGACTGACTCACCCACTCTCTCTCACTGACTGACTCACCCACTCTCTCTCACTGACTGACTCACCCACTCTCTCTCACTGACTGACTCACCCACTCTCTCTCACTGACTGACTCACCCACTCTCTCTCACTGACTGACTCACCCACTCTCTCTCACTGACTGACTCACCCACTCTCTCTCACTGACTGACTCACCCACTCTCTCTCACTGACTGACTCACCCACTCTCTCTCACTGACTGACTCACCCACTCTCTCTCACTGACTGACTCACCCACTCTCTCTCACTGACTGACTCACCCACTCTCTCTCACTGACTGACTCACCCACTCTCTCTCACTGACTGACTCACCCACTCTCTCTCACTGACTGACTCACCCACTCTCTCTCACTGACTGACTCACCCACTCTCTCTCACTGACTGACTCACCCACTCTCTCTCACTGACTGACTCACCCACTCTCTCTCACTGACTGACTCACCCACTCTCTCTCACTGACTGACTCACCCACTCTCTCTCACTCACTGACTCACCCACTCTCTCTCACTCACTGACTCACCCACTCTCTCTCACTGACTGACTCACCCACTCTCTCTCACTGACTCACCCACTCTCTCTCACTGACTCACCCACTCTCTCTCACTGACTCACCCACTCTCTCTCACTGACTCACCCACTCTCTCTCACTGACTCACCCACTCTCTCTCACTGACTCACCCACTCTCTCTCACTGACTCACCCACTCTCTCTCACTGACTCACCCACTCTCTCTCACTGACTCACCCACTCTCTCTCACTGACTCACCCACTCTCTCTCTCACTGACTCACCCACTCTCTCTCTCACTGACTCACCCACTCTCTCTCTCACTGACTCACCCACTCTCTCTCTCACTGACTCACCCACTCTCTCTCTCACTGACTCACCCACTCTCTCTCTCACTGACTCACCCACTCTCTCTCTCACTGACTCACCCACTCTCTCTCTCACTGACTCACCCACTCTCTCTCTCACTGACTGACTCACCCACTCTCTCTCTCACTGACTGACTCACCCACTCTCTCTCTCACTGACTGACTCACCCACTCTCTCTCTCACTGACTGACTCACCCACTCTCTCTCACTGACTGACTCACCCACTCTCTCTCACTGACTGACTCACCCACTCTCTCTCACTGACTCACTCACTCACTCTGACTCACTGCTCACTGACTGACTCACTGCTCACTGACTGACTCACTGCTCACTGACTGACTCACTGCTCACTGACTGACTCACTCTCACTGACTGACTCACTCTCACTGACTGACTCACTCTCACTGACTGACTCACTCTCACTGACTGACTCACTCTCACTGACTGACTCACTCTCACTGACTGACTCACTCTCACTGACTGACTCACTCTCACTGACTGACTCACTCTCACTGACTGACTCTCTCTCACTGACTGACTCTCTCTCACTGACTGACTCTCTCTCACTGACTGACTCTCTCTCACTGACTGACTCTCTCTCACTGACTGACTCTCTCTCACTGACTGACTCTCTCTCACTGACTGACTCTCTCTCACTGACTGACTCTCTCTCTCTGACTCTCTCTGACTCTCTCTCTCTGACTCTCTCTGACTCTCTCTCTCTGACTCTCTCTCTCTGACTCTCTCTCTCTCTGACTCTCTCTCTCTGACTCTCTCTCTCTCTGACTCTCTCTCTCTGACTCTCTCTCTCTGACTCTCTCTCTCTGACTCTCTCTCTCTGACTCTCTCTCTCTCTGACTCTCTCTCTGACTCTCTCTCTCTCTGACTCTCTCTCTCTCAAAGACTGACTGACTCTAGCTAAAAGACTGACTGACTCTCGCTGAAAGACTGACTGACTCTCGCTGAAAGACTGACTGACTCTCGCTGAAAGACTGACTGACTCTCGCTGAAAGACTGACTGACTCTCGCTGAAAGACTGACTGACTCTCGCTGAAAGACTGACTGACTCTCGCTGAAAGACTGACTGACTCTCGCTGAAAGACTGACTGACTCTCGCTGAAAGACTGACTGACTCTCGCTGAAAGACTGACTGACTCTCGCTGAAAGACTGACTGACTCTCGCTGAAAGACTGACTGACTCTCGCTGAAAGACTGACTGACTCTCGCTGAAAGACTGACTGACTCTCGCTGAAAGACTGACTGACTCTCGCTGAAAGACTGACTGACTCTCGCTGAAAGACTGACTGACTCTCGCTGAAAGACTGACTGACTCTCGCTGAAAGACTGACTGACTCTCGCTGAAAGACTGACTGACTCTCGCCGAAAGACTGACTGACTCTCGCCGAAAGACTGACTGACTCTCGCCGAAAGACTGACTGACTCTCGCCGAAAGACTGACTGACTCTCGCCGAAAGACTGACTGACTCTCGCTGAAAGACTGACTGACTCTCGCTGAAAGACTGACTGACTCTCGCTGAAAGACTGACTGACTCTCTCACTCACTGACTGACTCTCTCACTCACTGACTGACTCTCTCACTCACTGACTGACTCTCTCACTCACTGACTGACTCTCTCACTCACTGACTGACTCTCTCACTCACTGACTGACTCTCTCACTCACTGACTGACTCTCTCACTCACTGACTGACTCTCTCACTCACTGACTGACTCTCTCACTCACTGACTGACTCTCTCACTCACTGACTGACTCTCTCACTCACTGACTGACTCTCTCACTCACTGACTGACTCTCTCACTCACTGACTGACTCTCTCACTCACTGACTGACTCTCTCACTCACTGACTGACTCTCTCACTCACTGACTGACTCTCTCACTCACTGACTGACTCTCTCACTCACTGACTGACTCTCTCACTCACTGACTGACTCTCTCACTCACTGACTGACTCTCTCACTCACTGACTCTCTCACTCACTCACTGACTCTCTCACTCACTGACTGACTCTCTCACTCACTGACTGACTCTCTCACTCACTGACTGACTCTCTCACTCACTCACTGACTCTCTCACTCTCACTCACTGACTCTCTCACTCACTGACTCTCTCACTCACTGACTCTCTCACTCACTGACTCTCTCACTCACTGACTCTCTCACTCACTGACTCTCTCACTCACTGACTCTCTCACTCACTGACTCTCTCACTCACTGACTCTCTCACTCACTGACTCTCTCACTCACTGACTCTCTCACTCACTGACTCTCACTCACTGACTCTCTCACTCACTGACTCTCTCACTCACTGACTCTCTCACTCACTGACTCTCACTCTCACTGACTCTCACTCTCACTGACTGACTCTCACTCTCACTGACTGATTAACTGACTCACTCTCTCACTGACTGACTGACTCTCACTCACTCTCACTCTCACTAACTGACTGACCTTCACCCTCCTGTTACTTTTGCCCCCCATAACAAAACAAGCATTGGCATAGCCAATAGGTCTCGCCTTTGGGACCTTATAAGTGTTTAGCCATGCAACAGTTGATGTTGTTGTACCAATGATATTGTGCTGCATAACTAAATATTTCTAAGGTCCCAAAGGCGAGACCTATTGGCTATGCCAATGCTTGTTTGCAATGTGCCTAGATGTGGAATTTCGGACCCTAGCTCTGTCGGCACCCTAAGAAAACCTAGCAAACCTATACATTTTTGAAAACTAGACACCCAAGGGAATCCAGGATGTGGTGACTTGTGTGGCTCTCACCAGTTTCTGTTACCCAGAATGCCTCGCAAACCTCAAACATTGTAAAAGAAACCACATTTTCCTCACATTCGTGGCTAGGCCTAGTGCCCGTGACAGGAAACTGACCAAAATGTACTGTGGAGACTTCGAAATTCTCAATTACAAAAAGACCTTGTTTTGCGAGGGAGTCATCTGCATTTTTGATCTCAGGCTCGGCGGCCATCTAGGGAAACCTACCAATCCCAGACATTTCTGAAAACTAGACACCCAGGGGAGTCCAGGGAGGTGTGACTTGTGTGGATTCCCCAACGTTTTCCTTCCCAAAATCGCATGCAAATCTCAAATTTGACCCTGCTAGGTAGGTCGCCCCCCCTCCGCACAGCACCGCCTGTGTGTCCCTGCCCTAGCTGCCGCTGCTGAGGAAGATCGAGGCCCTCCTCCACCCGCAGGCTACCACCTGCGCCTCATCCCTGGTGGCCAGTGGTAGGCCGTAGGTTTGTATCTCTTCTGTTCTTTTGTAGTGCCTTTTGTCACTTTGGTGTCTGTGACTGCTGTTGTCTGTTTTTTACCCCTGTGCCTATATTTGTTCTGTGCTCGTTTTTCCTTCTGTTTCCCTCGCTGTCCCTTGATTCTGTGCCTGGTTTTTTCCTTCTCTTTCCCTCGCTGTCCCTGTGATTCTGTGCCCGGTTTTTCCTTCTGTTTCCCTCGCTGTCCCCGTGATTCTGTGCCCGGTTTTCCTTCTCTTTCCCTCGCTGTCCCCGTGATTCTGTGCCCGGTTTTCCTTCTGTTTCCCTCGCTGTCCCCTTGATTCTGTGCCCGTTTTTGCCCTCTGTTCCTTGTTGCCCCCGTAATCCCCGTGCCCTTTTGCCTTCTGTTCCCTTCGTCGCACCACTCCCGTTCCGGCCGCTGTGTCCCCTGCGGCCCCGCCCCCCTGACTGACCATTCGCTGCCCCTGCCTCCCAGCTGCTCCTCCCTCCCACCTCCCCATATATGGCGGCCGCGCGCAGCGGGTGCGCCTAAGGCAAGCCTGTCTGCGCCCGTCCGCGCCTGGACCGCGCCCAGTGCCAGAACCCCTGGTCCTCACGCCCCCCGCGCCAGCCACGACGACCGCCGCCGATACGATGCCACCACACTCCACGCTTTCAACCCCGGACGGACACACACCTGCTTCAAGGCCGCCCCGAAACGCACTCATGGTCCCTTCACCTGCCGGCTCTGCAGCTACACCAGCCTCCGAGCCGCCGAAGCGCCCGCCAAGAAGGACCTCAACCACCTCCGATCCATCCTACTGAACACCCGCTCCGCACGCAAACACGCCGTCGAGCTCTGGGACCTGCTCGACACATCATCACCGGACGTCGCCTTCCTGACAGAGACCTGGATGAACGACTCCTCCGCACCCGACATCGCCATAGCCATCCCAGACGGCTATAAGATCACCCGCAGAGACCGCACCAACGGAGTAGGAGGAGGAATCGCCATCGTCCACAAGAACACCATCAGGGTCTCGACCAGCACCGACGACATTCTCTGCACCGCCGAACACATGCACTTCCAGATCCACACGGACCCCAACACCACCCTTAGAGGCACCCTCGTCTACAGACCCCCTGGACCCCGACCCCAGTTCAGCGACTCCATCGCCGACTTCATCAGCACGCACGCCCTGACCTCCACCGACTACATCCTCCTCGGAGACATGAACTTTCACCTGGAGAACAACAGCAACTCCACCACCCTGATCGACAACCTCGCCAACCTCGGACTGAGACAGCTCGTCACAACGCCGACCCATTCCGCCGGCCACACGCTCGACCCCGTCTTCTCCTCAAGCTCCCACGTCTCCTTCAGCCACACCACCGAACTCCTCTGGACCGACCACCGCTGCATCCACTTCACCTTCCAGAAACCCACCACACACCACCGCACCCAACAGATCCCACGCCGCTGCTGGAGCAAAGTCACCGAAGACCAACTACAGGCAAACCTCGCTCTCAGCCCACCCACCGACCCCTCCAACACCGACGACGCGCTGCCCGCAACCTTAGACGATGGATAGATGACTGCGCCAACACCCTCGCCCCGCTGAAAAAACCCACCTACAGAGACACCAGCAAAAGAGCCAGCTGGTTCACCCCGGAACTCCTAGCATCCAAGCGTACCTACCGGAAACTAGAGAAGAAATGGCACAGTGAAAAGACACCGGACAGCCACGCAGCCCACAAAGACGCCATCCGCAACCACCATCACCTCATCAGGTCTGCCAAGAGGATCTCCTTCAAAGACCGCTTCGACAACAACGCACACAACAGCAAGGAGCTCTTCAACACCGTGAAGGAACTCTCCAACCCCAGCTCCAACGACAACGACATCCCGCCATCGCAAGCCCTGTGCGATTCCCTCGCCACCTTCTTCCACCGCAAGATCGCCGACATCCACGACAGCTTCAACACCCAGACAGCCCCAACAGTCACCGACACACCAGACCCGCCGCACACCATCGACCACGACCCCTTGCCAGCCTGGGCCAACGTGAACATCGATGACACCATCAAGACCATGAGCACAATCCACTCCGGCTCCCCGTCAGACCCTTTCCCGCACCACATCTTCAACAAAGCCAGCAGCTCCATCGCACCCCACCTGCGCAACGTCATCAATCTCTCCTTCGAGACGCGACCTTCCCAGAGAGCTGGAAACACGCCGAGATCAACGCCCTACTCAAAAAACCCAAGGCGGACCCGAGAGACCTCAAGAACTTCCGGCCCATCTCCCTACTTCCGTTCCCAGCCAAGGTCATCGAGAAGATCGTCAACAGACAGCTAACCCGATACCTCGAAGAAAACAGCATCCTGGACCCATCCCAGTCAGGGTTCCGCAGCAACCACAGCACCGAGACTGCCCTCATCGCCACCACCGACGACATCAGGACCCTGCTGGACAACGGTGAGACCGCAGCCCTCATCCTGCTGGACCGCTCCGCCACCTTCGACACTGTCTGCCACCGGACTCTACGCGCACGCCTCCACAACGCAGAGATCCGAGACAAGGCCCTGGAATGGACCACCTCCTTCCTCTCCGGCAGAACCCAGAGCGTCCGCCTCCCCCCATTCCGATCCGAAGCCTCCGAGATCATCTGCGGCGTACCCCAGGGATCTTCCCTCAGCCCGACACTGTTCAACATCTACATGGCTCCACTCGCACGCATCGCCAGACAACACGACCTCAACATAATCTCCTACGTCGACAACACTCAACTGATCCTCTCCCTCACCAAGGACCCCCTCGCCGCCAAATCCAACCTCCACGAAGGAATGAAGGCCGTCGCTGATTGGATGAAGAGCAGCCGACTAAAGCTGAACACGGACAAGACGGAGGTCCTCATCCTCGGCTCCAACCCTTCAGCCTGGGACGACTCCTGGTGGCCAACGACACTGGGGGTAGCCCCGACACCCACCGACCATGCACGCAACCTGGGAGTCATCCTCGACTCAACGCTCTCCATGGCCAAGCAAGTCAACGCAGTCTCCTCCTCCTGCTTCAACACCCTCCGCATGCTCCGCAAGATCTACAGGTGGATTCCGACAGTTACAAGAAGAACAGTCACCCAGGCCCTCGTCAGTAGCAGACTCGACTATGGAAACGCCCTCTACGCGGTAGCCCCGGCCAAGCTCATCAAGCTACTGCAACGCATTCAAAACGCCTCTGCACGCCTGATCCTCGACGTACCACGCCACAGCCACATCACCCCCACCTGAGAAACCTGCACTGGCTCCCCGTCGACAGGAGAATCTCCTTCAAACTCCTCATCCACGCACACAAGGCACTCCACAAGACCGGCCCAGCCTACCTCAACAGACGACTCTTCTTCTACGTCCCCAACCGCCAGCTCCGCCGACCTCTCCCTCGCCACCGTCCCTCGCATTCGAAGAACAACCACCGGTGGCAGATCCTTCTCCCACTTCGCCGCCAAGACCTGGAACTCCCTTCCACTCAGCCTACGACAGACCCAAGACCTGCTGACCTTCAGGAGGCTACTCAAGACCTGGCTGTTTGACCAGTAGCGGCACCCCCCCCTTTTTCCCCAGCGCCTTGAGACCCTCGCGGGTAAAAAGTGCGCTCTACAAATTCTGTGATTGATTGAAATTTAGCTGGAAAAAAAATCAAATTTTCCTCACATTTCTGGGTGTGAAAATGGTAAGCTCATCGGGCTGACACAAATTTCCAACCACCTGGCATTCTTCCACGTCTCCTGATAAAAATGGTACCTCACTTGTGTGGGTGGGCCAAGTACCTGCGACAGGCAAGGGCCTAGAACGCATTGTGGAGACATCAAAATTAACTATCACAAAACAACCTGGTTTTGCAAGGGGGGGTCACATGAGTTTTTGGTCCTGGGCTCTGTGGCGTCCAGGGAAACCTACCAAACCCAGACATTTCTGAAAACTAGACACGTGGGGGAGTCCAGGGATGTGTGGCTTGTGTAGATCCCCCAACGTTTTCCTACCTAGAATTCCCTGCAAACCTCCAATTTAACAAAATAAAAATCACATTTTCCTTACATTTCTGTGTGGGATTACCGCACTGGCAAAAATGTCCTACCACCCCAGCATTCCCCTTGGTCTGCCGATAAAAAAAATGATACCTCACTTGTTTGGGTGTCCAATGCAGAATTGCCTAAAAACGTACTTTAAAAAAAATATAGCGATTGGAGTTTGCTGTGCTATACCCTCAATCCATATATTTTGGCCCTTCCCAGTCGCAGGCCCTTGGCCAACCCACAAAGTGAGGTATCATTTTACTCTGGAGACTGAGGGGAATGCTGAGTGGTAGAACATTTGTGCAAGCGCGGTGATTCCAGCCACAAGTGAGGAAAATGTGATTATTTTAGCTAAATTTGAGGTTTTCAGGAGATTCTGGGTAGGAAAACATTGGGGGATCCACGCAAGCCATACCTCTCTGAACTCCCCCGGGTGTCTAGTTTTCAGAAATGTCTGGGTTTGGAGGTTTTCCTAGCTGGCTGTCGAGCCCGGGACCAAAAACGCAGGTGGGCCCCTTGCAAAAACAGGTAGTTTTGTGATAGATCATTTTGATATCTCCACAATAGGTTTTGGGCCCTTCCCTGCAATGAGCACTTGGCCCACCCACACAAGTGAGGTACCATTTTTATCGGGAGACTTTGGAGAATGCGTGGGGTGTGGAAGTTTGGGGACCCGCACATATTCCAGAACTTTCCATCACAGAAATGTGAGGAAAATGTGTTTTTGTTTTTTTAGAAAGTTTGAGGTTTGCAAGGGATTCTGGGTAACAGAACCTGGTGAGAGCCACACAAGTCACCCCATCGTGGATTCCCCTGAGTGTCTAGTTTTCAAAAATGTATAGGTTTGCTAGGTTTCCCTAGGTGCTGGCAGAACTAGGGTTCAAAATCTACAGCTAGGCACTTTGAAAAAAAGGGGTCAGTTTTCACAGTATAAATGTGGTGTGTCCATGTTGCGTTTTGACCCGTTTCCTGTGGCGGGCACTATGCCTACCCACACAAGTGAGGTACCATTTTTATCGGGAGACTTAGGGGAATGCGTGGTGGGTGATTGGAATTTTGTGGATCCACGCAGATTCCAGAACTTTCCATCACAGAAATTTGAGGAAAATGTGTTTTTTGTGACAAAGTTTGAGGTTTGCAAGGGACTCTGGATAACAGAACCTGGTGAGAGGCACTCAAGTCACCCCCTCCTGGATTCCCCTGGGTGTCTAGTTTTAAAAAATGTATAGGTTTGCTAGGTTTGCCTAGGTGCCGGCAGAGCTAGGGTTCAAAATCCACAGTTAAGCACTTTGGAAAAAAAGGGTCAGTTTTCAGGTAAAATGTGGTGTGTCCACGTTGGGTTTTGGCCTGTTTCCTGTTGCTGGCTCTAGGCCTACCCACACAAGTGAGGTACCATTTTTAATCTGGAGACCTAGGGGAACACCGAATTGTAGAGCAACTGTTATTACCTATTGACTTTCTATGCATTTATGCCTTCCAAATGTAAGACCATGTGTAAAAAAGAAGTCACTTTGAAAAATGTCCTATAGTTCACATGCTAGTATGGGTACCCACAATTTTGGAGAGGTGCAAATATCTACTGCTTCTAAACTCTATATTTTGTTCCCAATTCGGAAATACATAGGTGTCCTTGATACCTATTTTTCACTCTTTATATTTTACCAAATAAATTGCTATATACACAGTACTCAATGAAAAACCATTGCAAGACGCAGCTCAGTTATTGGCTCTGGGTTCCTCGGGTTCTTGAGGAACCTACAAGCCCCATATATCCCTACCACCAGAAGGGTCCAGCGGATGTAACGGTATGTTGTTTTAAAAAATCTGTCATACCTAGAAGTTACAGGTGAACCTGTTGGCACAAATGGCTGTTTTTTTCCAACTCATTTTCAATTTTTCTTATTTTCAACTGTTAGTTTCTATAAAAAAAAACCTGAAGGATCTACAGAAATGACCCCTTGCTGAATTCAGAATTTTGTCTACTTTACAGAAATGTATAGCTTTCTGGGATACATAATTGCTTTTGCACCCATTTCTACCACTAACTGGAAGGAGGTTGAAAGCGCAAAAATAGGCCATGTCCCAGTAAAATGCCAAAACTGTGTAAACAATTTTGGTTTTCTGACAAGTCTGCCTGTCCTTGAAAGCTGGGAAGATAGTGATTTCAGCACCACAAACCCTTTGTTGATACCATTTGCAGGGAAAAAAACAGACGCTTTCTTCTGCAGCACGTTTCCCCCATTTTTCCCCCAAAAACAAAATGTAACTGTATTTTGGCAAATTTCTGGGTCCCCTCCAGGGGAATCCACAAACCCTGGGTACCTTTTAAAATCCCCATGATGTTGGAAGAAAAGGAAGCATATTTGGTGTGGATACCCTATTTGGACAAAGTTACAGGGGCCTAAGCGCAAACTACCCCAAATTGCCAAAAAATGACTTAACACAGGGGGGAAAAGGTCTAGCAGTTAAAGAACAGCAGCAGACATACAGTCGCCACTGTCCAAACACAATGCGGCAAAATGAAACTAAGTTCCTCTTCACGCTGGAATCCTTCTCCGCATCCACATATAACTATACCTCGTAATCTGAGTCTTGCCGATGGAGGGGAACGTAAACCCAACATGACGAGAAGTATTTCCTTTAATGATGGAGAGTGTGAGACCAGACGTGACATCCAGAGCGAAAGCAACTCACTTCCGCCTACTCGCAGTGGTAAGCTGCCCAGTGGCTGCTGCGAACGCCCATAAATGCAGAGTCCTTTGCATGATGACTGTTGCGACGTCCGTTATAGGGGACGAGGAGACTGTAGGGCCTAGATCGGGGGGAGCCAACAAACACACGTTGCACCAGATACTGGGTATAGGCGGAAGACCACGAGCGATCTTCGCCCCTTTATTTATTACCTCTGGCCAGTGGGGGACACATTGTATGCATGCCCTTCCGGGCCAAGTCTCCGGGTTCTGCTCTCGCGGGACTCTGATCACTACATCCCTTCCCAAATCGGTATCAAAATGTATTAACAGAATTTAACAAATAAAGTCTCTAAGTCTCTGGCTGGGTGTTGGATTCGGCCTCAGGTTGGAGCGCCTTGGGTTAGATCGGTAACTCGTGTTTGGGCCTGGCAGGGATGTGACAGCCGACTTCCCATTTTCGTCAACCATGGCTGGAGATGGTTCTGGGGTTCCTGCCAGACTCTGTCCCACTGAGCGGAAAAAAGAGGTCTCCTCAGCCCAGGCTCCTCTTGTCTCTGTGTCTCGTGGAACGGTAGCTTCTTGTTCCTGGTGGTTGACTCTTCGGAACCACAATATGTTTCCAGTGACCACCTCAGTCCCATGTTTATCGGTGATGGCGGTTCCATATACTCGCAGTACTGTCCAGGTTCCTGGTTCATAGGTCGTCCTGAACTTCCCCCCTGTGCGGCGGTTCCGAATCAGCACTGAGCTTCCGGGCGCGATGATTCGAGGTTTGGCACCTCTCCGGCGGCTGGCCCGCTCGTTGTTCTGGGTTCATCGAGTTTGAGTGGTGGCTGGCTCATAGGGCCGTGGGGTCCAGGTTTCGGACACCGGGATGGCATCTCCTCGGTGCCCGGCAAGCATCAGGGTCCACGGGGACCTTTGGGTTGTGCAATGCGGGGTACTGCAGTACTCGAGCAGAAGTTGTTGCAGCGCTGTCTCTGTGTTCGTTTTTTCTGTTGTAGCAATACGCAAGATTTTGTTCAGTGTGCGCATAAAGCGCTCCGCTTCACCATTGGCTTGTGGGCATTGAGGGGTGATCCGGTGGTGGCGTATGCCCAGTGATGTGAGCAAGTCTTTGAATTCTCCTCCTTGGAATGGTGGGCCATTGTCTGTTTTTAGCTCTTGTGACAGGCTGAACAGTGCGATTGTCTTCTCTAGTATTGGTGATAGGTGTGAAAAGGATGTGGAGTCCAATACTTCAACTATTGGATATTTGGAGTAGCTGTCGATAAGTACCCCGGTCCCTCTACCATCCGGGAAGCTTCCAAAGTCGAGGCTTACTCGAGACCATGATGCTGAGGCGGGCTCTTCCGTAATTATCGGTGCTAGTGGTTCTTGGTTACTCGTGAGCTGGCAGGAGCGACAGTTTTGTACTAAGTTGTATACAGCTGCTTCTAGCCCTGGGAACCACACCTTCTCTCTCATGCGCGACTTCATCCGCACAATCCCTTGATGGCCCTCATGGGCGAGGGTTGTTACCCTCTCTTGGAGACTCAGCGGCATCACGATTCTGGAGCCTCGTAGCACCAGGCCTTCATCCGCGGAGCTCAACTCATCTCGCACTCTCCACAGTTTTCCGAGATGTGCCTTATCAGATTCACACCAGTTGTTGGCGTCACGTAGGAAGTTCTCCCATGACCCTTTATGTATCGATTCTATCACTTTGGCTAGGACAGGGTCGTCTTTGGTTGCCACTTTGATTTCCTCAGTGGTGAGAGTGCGAGGGCAAGCTCCTTGGGACACCATGTCGATGTATTCTTCCGTCTTCACCTCGCTGTTGGCGTCCTCTTCGCTTGGATCTGGCGGATGCAGAGAGATAAAATCCGCAGGATTCTTTGACCCAGGTCGATATACCATATCCATTTGGTAATGCTGCAACTGTATCGCCCATCTCTCGATCCTCGGTGGTGGGTGTGGGGCTGTGCCCCAGAAAAGTGGGACTAGTGGTTGATGGTCAGTGACTACACGAAAAGGGTGCCCGGTGAGGTGAAAGTGGTTGCACGCCCATTTAATCGCCAGCGCCTTACGTTTGATCTGGGAGTATTGCGCCTCGGTTGTTGTGAGAGCTTTACTCCCGAATGCCAGGGGTGCTCACTTGCCCGGCTCCATTTCCTGCGTGAGAACAGCCCGAGGCCCACGGGGCTGGCGTCGACTAACAGCTCTGTGGCTCGGGCGGCGTCGAAGTATGCCATCGTGGTTTTACTGAGCAATGCTTCTTTAACTCTCTGGAATGCCTCTTCTTCCTCTCGGCTCCATTTCCATGCAGCATCCTTCTTAGTGAGGGCTCGTAGGGGTTCGGCTATGGTGGCTAGGTTGGGTATAAACCGCCTGCAGTATGTAGCCATCCCTAGGAAGCTCCGCACTTCCGACACTGTGGTTGGCACTGGTGCTTGTTGTATGGCGTGTGATTTCCGTGGGTTCACCTGGATTCCGTCCTGACTGACGACGATCCAAAAAATTCGATTGAATTCTGAAAGAATTAACATTTTGTCCTTATGCAGGGTTATACCGTGGTCAGATAGCCGTCGCAAAGTTGCTCACAGCTGCCGGTGGTGTTCATCGATGGACGAGGAGTGGATCAAAATATTGTCACTAACATTTAGTACTCCTTGCAGACTGGACAAAACCTCTCGGACAGCATCTTGGAATATTTCGGCGGCAGCCGAAATACCAAAGTTCAGCCGCTTGTATCGTCGCAGCCCGATATGAGTTGAGAAGGTCGTTATATATCGACTTTCCTCGGCTAGCTTCATTTGGTGGTATCCCGCGTTAAGATCCAACTTGGAAAACCACTGTGATCCATTTAAGTCAGCTATGATATCATCTACCGTTGGTGTGATGTGTCGCTCTTGTTTGATCGCCTGATTGGGTAGGCGCATGTCTATGCACAGTCTTATTTCACCTGGCTGTTTGTGTTTCTCCGCTATAACCATAGGCAAGACCCAGTGCGTCGGCCCAGTGACTTTTTCAATTACTCCTTGTCTTTCTAGGTCGCGTAGCTCTTGTTCTACCAATGGCCGTAAGTGGAATGGAATGTGCTTATGACAGAGTGCCACTGGTTTTATTGCTTTGTCAATATGTAGCTTGACTGGCGGTCTCTTCATACATCCTAGACGGTGAAAAGGTGTGGGAACATTTCTAGTATCTTGTCTGTCTGCAGTGCTTTGACCGTGCGGGCAAAAGTGACTAGGCCGAGGTCTTCTGCAGTGTGGCTTCCTACCAGGATGTCGGCTTCCCTGTCGACCACGTGGAATGTTGTTGTAATCTCCTGGTCTGCTGACTTCACTCGCACGGTCATTTTGCCTTTCAGGGGTAGCTTTTTTTGACTCCCATATGTTCGTATCTTGACGTGGGATGGGGCTAGCTGGGGCCGGGGTTGTAGTTGCTTGTATTGCTGGCTGCCCATTACGTTGACGGATACGCCGGTGTCGATGAGAGCAGTGACACGGGATCCTGAAATGCCTGACACATGTGGGTTGCGGGCGCCTCCGGCGTTTTAAGTCACTGGCAAATGATATGAGATAACCTTCGTTTTCATCCTCGTTGGAGGAGTCTTCTAGGCGATGTCGTTGTCATCTTTGAGTTTTCTGGGTCTTCGAAGGATAAATGTCTCACTGACTTTGACGGTGGCCTCGTGCGCCCCTATTCCTTGGTCCACCTCTGCATGCGACGGCAAAATGGTTGAGGGTGCCACATTTTGAATACGTCCGCCCCTGCGCTGGGCATTCCTCTAGGGAGTGTTCTTCTCTGCTGCAGTATCCACACCGTGTCCCCGGTGTGGTTTTCGTTGGTTGTCTACCTCTGTTCCCTCTGCCTTGCGCACGGAGTGAATCTGCACGTTCAGTTTTTATCGCGACGGACTTCTCCGGTTACTGGGTGATGGCGATGTCCATCTCCGTTGCCCTTGCATCCGATAGGTCGTGTGACCGTGCCATGACGAGAATATCCTTCAGTGGGATCTCGGGTTGGCGGAGGATAAGGGTTCGAAGGGTCCTATTTCGGCACCCTTAATGACTTGCGCTCTTACATCTTTGTTTTGATCATCTGCAGTGCACGTGCTGGCTAGTTCTCTCAGGCGTGCGTGAAATGCGTCCATGGACTCTCCTTCCCTTTGGCGGGCTTGTCGGAGATTGAACATCTCATAGTCAGGATTCAGTTGTGGGTCGAAGTGCGCATCTAAAACTCTGATGGCAGCATCATAATCATTGGCAGCCCTGGTGTTTGGCAGGTGTGCAAAAAGTTTATAAATCTCTTCTCCTGCAAAGTGTAGTAGCAGGGACCGCTTGACGGTGTTTTCTGTCTCTCGCGTTGCCGTGAAATAGTTATTTAGGCTGTCGATCCATATCTTCCAACTTGGGGAGGCAGCGGCGGGGTCTATGAGCTCGCTGAAAGGTGGTAGTGTGTATGTTGTGTGGCCGGCTGTATATGTGGAGGGGACTGTTGTGGGCCTGCTTGCGCCGCGTTGTCTGTCATTCCTCCTGTCTTATCTGTGCTTTTCTTCCTCAAAACTAAGTTAATTATATGCTGTAATTTTTTTTTTTTGTGTTGATGTTGGCAGTCACTTATCTGTTGCAGGCTGATTAGCCTCTTCGACTTTGTCACTGCTGCTGCACCCCAGAGTCTGCCGTGCTGGGCCTTAATTGTGGTGTCCTGCGGGCAGTGGCTGAGGGAGCATGAGCACTCGCGCTTGGCCTTGTGGCCGTGTGGCTGTGTGCGCAGGGCCGCTGTACTCGCGCGGTCCTCCGCGTGGCTGCAGCAAGAGAGGCCGTTGTCGGTACCAGCGGTAATAGCAGGAGTGGATGTGCGCACCGCTACTAAGGTGGCTGTCGGCGGGCCTACTGTGCAGCGATTCCTGCATCAAAGGTAGGTCCGCAGGTGTAAACGTTGCGGCAGGGGCGGCAGTCAGAACACTGTGTTTGGAACTGGCAGACGGATGGGCCACACACGCAGTGATTCCTGCGCCGATACTGGAGCCGCGCCTGCTGTCTTCAGGGTGAGCTGTGGTGTCGGGTAGCGAACACCCTCGTCGCCAGAGTTGCGACATCCGTTATAGGGGACGAGGAGACTGTTGGGCCTAGATTGGGGGAGCCAACAAACACACGTCACACCAGATACGGGGTATGGGCGGAAGACCACAAGCGATCTTCGCCTCTTTATTTATTACCCCTGGCCACGCCTGGTAAATATATTTTGAAAGTGAATGATACTGCTGGCTACCACCTGGTAAATATATTTTGGAAGTGAATGATACTGGTGGCTACCACCTTGTAAATATATTTTGGAAGTGAATGATACTGTTGGCTACCACCTGGTAAATATATTTTGAAAGTGAATGATACTGCTGGCTACCACCTGGTAAATATATTTTGGAAGTGAATGATACTGGTGGCTACCACCTGGTAAATATATTTTGGAAGTGAATGATACTGTTGGCTACCACCTGGTAAATATATTTTGGAAGTGAATGATACTGCTGGCTACCACCTGGTAAATATATTTTGGAAGTGAATGATACTGAGGTAAATTTTTTATCTTTGACCTGATATACCAGTACCTGCTATGTAGGATGTCCTAACTGGTTGGTGGTTTTAATTAGAACAATTTGTGTTTGTCAGTCACTCTGTGTACAAAGTCAGACGTCCAGTGAGGTGACTGTTGACCTCAAGCCCTGATGAAATTGCCGCAACGAAGTACAGGCAATGAAACATGTTGGCCTACTTTAAACTGGTCTGTAACATGCAGTTTGTTGTTGTTTTTATTCTTGAGTAAGCTCACGATTTTGAATAAAAGGGGTACGTCATTTATGTGAGTCTTAACTCAATTTTTAATTCAGAGATATATACTATCTCTTGCACAACACGGGCTCCCTATTTTTGATACACATATCACTATTTTCACCTCATCTTTATACTGGACACATTTTCTTTTCTATAGGTGAGGAAGTTACCGATGATGAGAAACGTGGGCAAGCTGGTGAGAACCTGCCAGTAGCTCCTCTGGTGTAGAGCACGTAAGGGACTTTCTCACCTTTTCACACATTTTTCTGTGGTTTCCTATACACCTTTTTCAGTTAAGGGTATTATTGTTAAGAGTTGACTGACAAAACTTACACTTATGTAAATTTAGGACGGCGGGCATTTAGGATTGGATTAAACTGGTAAATTATTTAGACCAGATGTGGGTAGAGGTGGACCCCCCCATCACCAGCCCTATGTAAAAAAGTGGATGTTGTCCCGCATAACCAGGTCTATTGTTGTGTAGTGCCTAGATCGGGGGAGCCAACAAACACACGTCACACCAGATACGGGGTATGGGCGGAAGACCACAAGCGATCTTCGCCCCTTTATTTATTACCTCTGGCCAGAGGGTGATACATTGTATGCATGCCCTTCCGGGCCAAGTTTCCGGGTTCCGCTCTCGCAGGACTCGGATCACTACAGATGACGAGACAGTCCGATGACATACAGCAAATACTCACTTCCACCTACTCGCATCGGTCCAGTGGCTGCTGCGTACACTAATGAACACAGAATACTTAGCGTGATGACGACATTCCGACGGACACTGAGGATTACCCAATGGCAGCAGAAACGTAAGAACACACTTAACGCTGTTGCTTCATGCGCACTGACTAGCTATTCTGACGTCATCAGATGAACCATCCCTGAGGAACAGGTTGGAGCGCCGCTGACTCAACTAGACTAGTGCTGATAGTCTCACGGCGTGGTAGATGTTTGAAATAAACAACACACCTCCACTAACACAGGACACAGCAGGTAAAAGTGTTCCTTCCTTAGGCTAAAATCTGTCCCGGGGTTCAAAACGTTCCAGTTGTACTCCAAAAAGGGGAAAAAAAATCCTTCAGACCAAACACTATGGCCAAACACATGAAAATCCAAACAGCACATGTGGGAGGAGATGCAGTCAAAATCGTCGCCAATTTTGTAGTGACTACTCGGGGGCAGGAGAGTAGGAAACAACAACTTTATTGACTGCACATCTCCACAGCTCCCAGAAGACTGTGGCTAACCAACTGTACATTCAAATAACAACATTCTATGACATAGAGCACTACATCATAATGGCTACATTTGCAAACACCAAGCTTAGATTAACTTACTACAAGTAGTTTACATTTTTTTTACAACGGGTTGGGCTTCCCCCAGTAAAGAAGAAAAGTAAATTTATAAATAATTTTTAAAAGGGGGATGGGTAAAAAAGGAGTGATTGTGAGTGTGTGTGTGTATGTATATAATATGTAGTGTGTGTGTGTGTGTGTGTGTGTGTGTGTGTATATATATATATGTATGTATGTATGTATGTATGTGCATTAAGCTGGGAGAGTGATGCTGCATCTCATGATCCTAGCCTATTCAAGTGCACTAAAATGGGGGGCAGGTTGAAACGTGCAACCAGAGAGGATTCTGTAAGACACGTGTAGCTTTCTGTAAATAATTGACATTAAGACCTTTGTAGTACGTGACTGCCTAATACCTGTCTCCTCCATAAGATTCCAATATAATTTTCCTGGTCTTGAAATCTATTCTTAGAGCTCCCCCATTGTGTGTCCATTTTATGTGCTTACAAATGTGTGGAACATTAAAAAAATGATAGACTGGTGTAAGTGGTGGTCTACGCGTGGTTAACTTACGTTTTTCTGTCTTATCCACAGTACTGTTACCTCGGCCTAATGCTTTTGCATCTGCTCTGAAAACATACATGTTTATAGATATACATCTTCCGCCGCACTATAGTCCCTCAAATTTTATTCACCTGGGAAAAATAGGTTTTTACATCAATTTCACACTATCAAAAAAATCGTTTTTAGCACTAAGCACTTTAAAAAAAATGTTTTGCACTAGCACGAGTCACTTATTGTCATCTGGTTTACATGGTATATGTTTACATTATATTGTACTGTATTTTGCTCACTCTTTATAGAGACATATTGATTATGAAATAAGACCTCTCTGTTTTAATACATTGTGGTATTTATACCTGAATGTTCTATGGCCAAAACCAATTGTCTAGCTATATGTGTTTTTAAAGACAACTATATGTTTCTTTTTAATGAGCATATTTCAATTTGATCAGTACTGTACAGATTCTATGGTTGTTTTTATGTGGGTTTTTAAACTTCAATCAGGTCATATAAATGAAGGTAATCGTACTGATATTAATCATTTAATTTATTCAATTTATTTATGTCATTCTAATTGTTGTATAATCTAACAATTGGGAGAAAAAAGTAATCTTTTTTAAATTGAATTTTAAAATTGATTTGTGAAAATAATTTGTAAATTGATTTATGTATAGCCCAACCCCTAACAGTCTAGGAACAACCGAATATAGTCTGTTTTCCATATCCATGTTTAAAACTAATGGCACCTCTCACTTTAAGAAAAATGCTAAAAAAAAGTAGAAAAAAATGGTATATAAAGGTAACCTCCTCCCAGCTAGCGTGTCATGTGATCAAGACCCTTGTGGGGTCGAAACGCGTAATGACTGCCAGTGCTGTTTGAGCTGAGTCAATAAAGAGTTAAGTTCCAGCAAAATTTTGTGGTCCGTGCTCCTGTTCGTCGACAGGCATCGAGATTCGAGCGGAGTGGTGCAGATATATATATGTATGTATGTATGTGCATTAAGCTGGGAGAGTGATGCTGCATCTCATGATCCTAGCCTATTCAAGTGCACTAAAATGGGGGGCAGGTTGAAACGTGCAACCAGAGAGGATTCTGTAAGACACATGTAGCTTTCTGTAAATAATTGACATTAAGACCTTTGTAGTACGTGACTGCCTAATACCTGTCTCCTCCATAAGATTCCAATATAATTTTCCATTGTGTGTCCATTTTATGTGCTTACAAATGTGTGGAACATTAAAATAATGATAGACTGGTGTAAGTGGTGGTCTACGCGTGGTTAACTTACGTTTTTCTGTCTTATCCACAGTACTGTTACCTCGGCCTAATGCTTTTGCATCTGCTCTGAAAAAGCAGCCAAGTCTTCATGATGAGCATTATGCACAGCAAACCAAGCTGTATGACTGCTTTGATTCTCCAGGCAATATCTTGGTACTCCCGTAAGTATGCAATTATCTTTTTTTCCCCCTCAGAATTGGTTTATTAGATTTTCAACATCAGTACATTAACTTGGCATAAAATTGCATAATATTGATGTCTGTGCATAAGCAACATTCGCATTACAGAATTTTCATTTGTTATGCTGAGAGCGAGTGTAACAAGCTAATCAAGTGTCCGCTAGAGAGACCAAAGGGGAGGGAAACACATCTGGGGGAGATAGCAGGGGACACCCTGTAGGTTACATGCAAAGGTATGAGGGTATACCTCTATGTCTGTGCTGGCTAACGTGGGAGCATAAGGGTCGGGCCTGTAAAAAGTACATCCCTTCTCCCAAGGTATGATAGTCGGTAGACATGAGGGTGCCTACAAAAGAGCAAATAGACCCTACCCAGCCGTATCCAGACAAAGGGACCAGGTGACCAACTAGCCAAAAACTGAAGAAAATATCTAAAACCAAGGAGAAGAGGGAAGGGGAACCTCCAGCTAAGCAGTGGGAAGTGTAGTGCCAGTAAGCATTAAAAAAAAAAAAAAAGGGGGGGGCAGGGGAGGGCGGGGGTTGGGTCATGAAGGGGGGGGGGAGAATCCCCACCACCCATTCCCAAATGTGTCAGTGGCCACAGCAAGTCCACGTGAGGCCACTAGTCAAACAAGTGAAGCGCTTGGGGCCTGGGTAGCCAGAAGCAAAGGTATCCCATTCAAGACATATAATCAATTAGAGGCTGGCACCATTGAGGAGACAGCCGTGGTCTTTCAGGCCAGGGCTTTAAGTTACTTTGCTGCTCCAGTCATGTGGCGGACAAGGTACCAGTCCGCTTGTGTCACTGCCTCAAGCTTAACCAGGTGAACCCCTAGGATGATTGTGCAGTAATCTGCTGGTAGTGGAAACCCCAGTGTGCTCTTAATATGCCCCAGGATTTCCTTCCAAAAGATAGTGAAAGCAGGACATTCCACAATAGGTACTGACAATCACTGACCTGCGTGCCACACCTACAGCAAGTAGCTGCGGTCGCGGGGAACATGGTATGTGAGCTCGCAAGAGCGTACTACCATTGCAGTATTAGTTTGTATGCCGATTCTTGCTGGGAAAATCTCAGATGGGTCTTGGGGATCTTGCGCCACAGGAGCTCCCACTGTTTCTGAGATGCTCAGGGAACTAACCAGCTCCCATTTAGTTTGATCAGGATGGTGGTGGAGTAGGTGGGACTGCGGTAGAACACTATACATTTTGAAATGAGACCCCTAGAGACTTCAAAGCCTTGCACCAAGGTTTAGAATGGGTTGAGAGACTGAGTAGCACCTGCAGTGTTGCGGAGTGAAATAAGCCCCAGTGACGAAGCTGGAAGTACTTATGGCAAAGTTTGTCAAATTCGAGTTTACACTGCTCGAAGGGCTTGATGGTCAACCCATGGAATAGGTCCTGCAAGGTCCTTTATTCACACTTTTCACAGTCCGGGAAGGAGCCTTTGGAGAAAGCAGGCATAACGTTAGGATTGTGGGTTTTTGGAGTATTCAAGGAGGGAAAGGAGGTGAGGCCTCTCCCAATCTCTTCTCCCAATGGACAATCTGTCTCATATTTCAAGGACCGTGTGGGTTGAGGTCGCCAGGTATGCACTGCGGGGGCAATGCTGCCCCGGATGCCAGGCCAGGTCCACAACAGTCTACAGGCCAAGGCTCAATCCATATATAGCCAAGGCTTTTCACTTTCCCTGACCACTCACTCTGAGATGTAGCGCAGGTAGGCAGCCCAATGGTATTCTAGAAGATTAGGTCAAACGAGCACCCCCCCTCCAGGTTCCTAGGCAGCATCAGTAAGTGGTTCGATATGCAGGGTTGCTTTCCCTTCCAAATAAAGCATCAAAGATTCCTTTGCATACTCTTAATATCGTCGAGGGGGATGGGTGTAGGAAACGACTAGTAGCGATGCAAGTCACCGGAGGACATTTATTTCAAAATGTTTATATGACTCAACCAGGAAATATATGGAGGAGCTTCCATCTCCGAAGATCCTCCAGGATGGCCCTAAAAAGCGGCGGCCAGTTAGCTCAGGACCAAGTCTGCAGGGAATAGGTAATGGTGAGGCCAAGTTATTGTATGGTGCGGACAGCCCACTGGAATGGAACTAGGTCTGTCAGGCTCAGGACCTTCTGCGGCAGAATGGTCAAGTTAAGTATTTGGGATTTAGCCATGTTAATCTTATAGCCAGAGACCGCTTCAAATACGTGCAAGCTCTGGACCACAGCAGGGAGAGGTTTTCTGCTCTGTCTGTGCCAGTAACTGATAATAAGCAAAAAGCTGGTCTTCATGCTCTCATTCCCCCCCCTCACCCCTCCCCCCCCGGAATGCTGGCGATAGCGGATGGCAAAGGGTTCCTCCAAATGGGCAAAAAGCAGAGGAGATAGGGAACATCCCTGTAGGGTGCACCTGTGGAAAGTGAAACACTGAGTGACCTGGCCGTTTACTCGGATAGGTGCCGTGGGTGCAGCATACGAGGCATGATCTTACTAATCATGTTAGGGCCCAGACGTATCTTGTGGAGGCCCGCATGCAGGAACAACCAACTGACCCGGTTGAATGCCTTCTCCGTTTCAAGGGAGAGAAGGCAAGCTGGAATGGGTAGTATCTGGTAAGGTATTGAGCTCAAAGTATTCGGTTATTGTCTCCTTAGTAGAAGCCATGTCTACCGGATCGCACAAGAGCTGGGGGTGCAAGAGCCACCAGGGGTGGTGGGGAGTGGGCAGTATAAGAGCCTTGCATAGAGTTCATGTGAGTTCGACATGGGTGTGGGCTGAAATGGAGAGATCTGAAATCTGGGATGACTCCAATCCCCTTAGGAGTGAGTGTTTCAGGAATATGTAATCGATGCAGGAGTAGGACAAGTGTACATGCGAAGAGGAGTTGTCCCTCGCATCTGGATGGAGGTATCGCCGTGCATTGACCAAGCCTGCATCTGTAAGCACCCTTCGGAGCTGCCCAGACATGGCTTCTGTGCCCTGGAAGTGTGGCATGTCCCTATCCAATTTGGTGTGTCAGACTAGATTAATGTCTCCTCCCACTATGAGGTCCCCTCTAGCTGAGCCCAGTTGATCTTTAAGCACCCCACATAGGAATGTGTCATGTGCATGATTCAGGGTATATATGTTAAGGAGAGTGAAGACATTCCCCACCTCCCCTCCAACCGTCGGGGTTAAATTCTGCCCTTCTAGGTCCCTGGAGATCTTCAGCATCTTGGAGTAGAAACCTTTTTTAAAAAGGTAGCAACCCCGCTGTTTTAGAATTGGCATGTGGCCAGTGTTGGCCAGGATATCTGGGTGGGCTATGCAGTGAGAGTCTTCCTTAAGCATGTGTGTCCTGCAGTAAGATAATATCAGGTTCCTGCTGGAAGACGTAGCACCAAACTTGTTTCCTCTTGCTGGGGGAATTGAGCCCTCTGAAATTTAGGGAAAAAGCTTAACATTGGTCAAGGACCGCATGGTCTGCTGAAGAGGGGTGGTGCAGTATGATAGCAGTGAGAGCCCCTACGGATCCAGGCCTCAGAGCAACCGAATGTACAACACCCCCGTCCCCTCAAAGCAGGGTAAAACAAGCAGGCCAACCGAGCCCAACGTAGTGGACTTCTCCATCAGTTGGCGGGTACCAATACCCATCCGTCCCTATAGAGGCATCCCCCTCAATGGAGCAAAGTCCAGTAAAGGTGGTAGAGGTGGTGACCGGGACAGCGGCTCAATGGACGATACCAATATAAAAGGGTATAGTATTATATGTCAACAGAATGCAACAATTGCAGATATAATGGTGCAGGAAGGATAAGAACTTGTCTGGCTCTAAGTCCATGGACCTTACAACAATAAAGGGAGCAAGAGTAGTAAGCCGTTACATCCTTGGATACAACAACATTGTCACACACGAGGGGAACCTAGCATTCAACTTATGTTGTCGTTGGAGGCCTGTGAATGTTCTTGTTTAGTTTTGTGCAGATGTGAGATGTCTTCCTTAGTGGCAGAGAGGGCTTTCGCTTTGGATTTGCGATACTGTCCGCGGACCCTGCCGCGGACAGGTCTCTAACCATCTGGCCTCTCAGGCGGGGAGGCGAGTGCTCCCGGCCAAGCGATCCGTCAGGCAGACCCAGCAGACGTTTAGCCTCTACCAGCGATCTCACCAGTTTCTGCCTGCCATTCCATTGGAATGAAGTCAAAAGAGTTTGGCCCATTGGTACTTGAGCCCCCAGGTTGCATACTTTCTCAGTTACCGGCTTGAAATCTCTCCTCTTCTTGAGTGTCAGTGGAGTAGTCCTGGTAGATCTGCACAGTATGGCCACGGAAGATAATGTCTGCCTTCCCCTGCATGGCTCGCAGTATGGCCTTCTTGTTCTGGAAGAAGTGGATCCTGGTGGGAATGTTGGGGGGGGGGGGGGGCATCTGAAGGCCAGCCAGAGCTGTGATGTATTGCACCCTGTGCAGGACAAGTGCTTGATCCTCCGGCCCCCTCGCATAGCCCAGAGCAAGTCCCTGGTGAATGCCATGATGTCTTTCCCCTCCCCTGCACCTCGGGGACCCCCCATATGTGGATATTGTTGCGGCGGCTGCGGTTCTTGAGGTCCTCCTGCTTGGCGTGCAGTTCAATCTGTTGCTCTACCTGAGTGCCCATGTGGCACCAAAGCAGCTCCTGGTCCTCTGATCATGAGTCTATTGTTCTCACAAGATCGTCCACTCGTTCCCACAGAGGTGATGTCTTTGCGAAGGTCCTGAATGCAGCTTTTAAAAATCTATTTTGAGGGAGCCAAATTGCAGCCGGATGTCATTGAGGAATTTCTCCATGTAGTCTTGCCCAATGGGGAGAGTGGTGGGCACCCCAGGGAACTGTGCGGAGGACACGCCCTTGCTGCTCATGTCCGCGGCGGAAGACTTAGCCCAGAGGGAGGCACCCGAGCTGTTCTTTATATCTTTGCCACTGAGCATAGCAAGGGAGGAGGGTGCCGAAGCCAACTGTGCAATCAGTGCTGGATGTGGGCAGGCTGCTATCGGCCAGCCCCTGAACGGTTAAATGCTGTAGTGCGAAGTAAGAAGTTCTGAGGTCCCAGAGGTTGGCCGATCAGGGATGGGGATGGGGGGGCCCAAGCTCAGCACCCTGTTGCCATCCAAGTTGACCCACCCATGCAGAAGATGTCGCACAGTCCCACTGACCTCTTCTTCCTGGCCCCCTCCTGGTGGATCGCAGGTGCCTCCTGTGCATACGTGTTCAGTACTTCACCGATGGATGTGGAGGGGCGCCAGAGTAACCCAGTGTCACTGCAGCACTGGAGTCTCCCTTAAGACCAGCCGCTGAGGATGGGGCCGCCCATTAAGTAAAGCAAGAGGGCGCACGATGCCCCTGTTCCACTGTGTAGTGGGTTGTTTACTTTGTTTCTATGTCTTACTTGTTATTGGAATTCTATGTATGTAATGTGGAATGTATTACTTTGAATGTGCGCTTGGAGTCTTCTCCGGTTCGAGGTTCGATGGGCTGTGTCAGTTGCCGATCGGACTTCATGCTGGAGAGGCGCTCCATGTCGTGGGTGAAGCTTAATCAATAAAATACTTACTTTTAATTGGAGAACGTCTTCTGAGTAATGACTTGATGAATCATTACATTTGGCGACGATTGGGACTTCGTTCGCTTCACCCACCGACCCACGCTGTGAGGATCTACTGGGATTCAGCCAGTTCTCTCGTTGTCTTCTGAGCCGCAACCTTGTCGTTCTTCTAAGCCACATCTGTGCTGTTTCTTGGGGATACGGTAGGACGGATACGGATGTGAATGAGGCTACGGATGTCTGGCAAGCTTTCTACAAGCGCTTATCTCTTCTTTCTTTGACTTTGCGCATAACAGAAAATTGGTTTGGCTGAGGCGCACCGCTTGGTTGTTGTATCTTCGAAGATCCTCGACATTTTAAGGCACCTTTGGAGCTGGAGACTATCTTTTAGCTCTCGCCGAGTCGCGCTACCGTTTTGCCTTGAATGATGGCACATGCGCATGCTCGCGCGTAGTATATTTGGAGCCTTCGCACAGCACGTTCCTGTTTCCAAGGGAATGGTTGTCGCTAATTTCTTTTAGCTCACGCCGACTTGCGCTTCTGCTTACTTTGGATTGTGTCACACGTGCATGCTCGCGCGTTGGATAAACGGAGCCTTTATTCAGCACGTTACCGTTTCCAAGGGAACGGTTGACGCTACATAGGCATTGCGGCCATTTTAGTAGTTTCTTCGTCGGAAATTCACACTTTTGTCTCGAAGCATTCAAATTTTAAATTCACTTTGTTTTATGATCTCCATCTTGCGTGTCACGGTGATAAGCACACCTCTTTACAAGGTATCCTCCAGTTAAATTTTGAGTGTTTCGGTGATACACTCACCATTTCAAGTACCTACAAGAGCAATTGAGACAACAAGCGTGTCACGGTGATACGCACACCTCATTTCAATTAATTCTTTGGCAGAATATTGAGTTTCGGTGATACACTCTCCATTTCAAGCACCTACAAGATCATTTAGACAGCAGGCGTGTCACGGTGATACGCACACCTCATTTCAATTAATTAATTCTTTGGCAAAATTTGAGTGTTTCGGTGATTCACTCACCATTCCAAGTGTCCACAAGTTCTTTTTATGCTATTTGAAACACAACAGGCGTGTCACGGTGATACGCTCACCACTCTTAATTTTAAGGTGCTCTAAAAAAAAAAAAAAAAACATGTCTACAGCTCGTGAAATCACTCAACCTCCTCCGTTTTTAGAGACACCTGGTAAACCAGTTATGCTATGGGCTGAGTGGTTTGGCTTATTCGAGAACCACCTTGTGGCCATTGGCGCTACAGAATATTCTCCTCCTCGGAAATTCGCTTTGTTTGGAAGTCTGGGTCTAGCGGCTCAACGCATTTTTAATAGCTTAACACCAGTACCTCCTCCCCATGGTCAATCCGGAGACAGACATTGGAATGTTTATTTAGAAGCTATTGCTAGATTAAAAAAACAATTTGAAGAATCCCCGAATATTATGCTGGAAAGGCATAATTTCTACAAACGGAAGCAGAGGGATGATGAAAAGGTTGAGGAATACATTTCTGCCTTGAGGGTGTTAGCAACTTCCTGTGGTTTCGGTCCTCTGTTGGATGATTACATCAGAGACCAATTTGTATTTAATTGTTCTTCTAAGATTAAAGAGCAAATTCTTAGTTGCAAAAACCCTTCACTCTCTGAAGTAATAGACCTGGCATTAAGCATTGAAAGATCTGTTATTTCAACTAAAGCGATGCTGTCTGAATCAATTCCAAAGGTAAACATGATATTGGAGGAGTTTAATGAAGATGGATTATATGCTGTAGGCTCAAAAGACAAAACCTCGAAATCTTTACAATCGAAAGTTCAAACTTTTTGCTACAGATGCGGTTCTAAATTCCACATTGGCAATTTTAAAGGCTGTCCAGCTTTAGGTAAACGCTGCTCCATTTGCAAAAAGATTGGTCATTTTCAGAAAGTCTGTAGAAATCAAAAGAAATCTGTGAAAGTAAGCAGCGTAGATGTCGAAACTCTGGATTTTGTGGATGATCCAGTAGAAATAAAGGGTCCTTTGTGTGAAGCTACCATCAATGGAGTTGATCTGAAAGTCATGGCAGACTCTGCTTCACCCATAACCATTCTTAGAGACTACTTTTTATGAAAAATGGGGTAAAGAAGTTAATTTGTCTAAAGCAGATGTGAATCCTAAAGCCTTCGGAGAAAAGGATATTGATATGGTGGGATTTTTCATGGGCAATTTACGAATTTTGAACAGGTCAATATGTACTAAAGTTTATGTGGCAATCAAAGGAAAAAACATTGTGGGGTGGAAAGACCTGGCAAAAATGGGACTGTACTTGATGAGAATCCTATAAGGGCAAGGGAAATGTCAGTATGCAATGTGTATGAATCAAAAATTGATCGCAAGGATCTGTTAGCCGAATTCAGAAGTGTATTTACTGACAAGATGGGTTTAGTGAAAGGTGCTGAACACAAAATTAGATTATTGCCTGGAGCTTGCCGTCGCACATAAGGTTCGCCCTGTACCTTTAAGTGTGAGAAGTGAGTTAAAAACTATATGCTAGAAGATTTATGCTCTCAAGGTATAATTCAACCCACAGAATCATCTCAATGGGTCGCCCCCATTGTTGTAGCTCGTAGGAAAACCGACGAGATTAGATTGTGTGCAGATCTCGGGGGTCTGAATAAAAACATCAAGGTGGACTGTCACCCCCCTACCCAGAATTCACGAACTTTTGGCGAATTTGGGGGGAGCCAAATGGTTCTCATTGATCGATTTAAAGTCCGCCTATCATCAGGTTCCTTTGTCCAAGGAGTCTCAAGAGCTGACAACCTTTGTTACACCGTTTGGGGCGTACAAGTTCCTGAGACTCCCTTTCGGTCTGGCATCGGCGGCCAGCGTCTTCCAAAGACTTATGGATACAATGTTTAAGAATCTGAAAGGGGTTCAGGCGTACCTAGATGATATTTTGATATTTGCCGAAAGCATAGAAGAACATAATCTGTTGGTTAAAAAAGTTCTATCTATTTTGGGTGAACGTGGCATGACGGTCAGAGAGGACAAATGTAAATTCGGAGTGAATGAATTGGAGTACTTAGGTCACACAGTATCGGAGTCTGGTATCAAACCGAAATTTTCAGTCGTCAGAGCTTTGAAAGAAGCAAGTGCACCTTGTAATAAAGATTTTCTGCGCTCCTTTTTGGGGTTAGCAGAGTATTACGCAAGGTTTGTGGTCAGTTATGCTCAAGTCGTGGAACCTTTTCGTGCTTTACTGAAGAAGGGTCAAAGTTTTGTGGTCTAGAAAGCTGGATGTAGTCTTTGCAAAGGTGAAAGATGTAATTGTTTCAGCACAAGCTCTTCATGCATTCCGAGATGATTGTACTTCAGTCATATCTGTGGACGCAAGTATGAATGGTCTGGGGGCTATTTTAAGTCAGGAGGTTAACGGCAAGGAACAAACTGTAGCTTTTGCCTCCAGGTCACTTAAGCAGTTTGAGCGCCACTATAGCACTATCGAACAAGAGGCTTTGGCCTGCGTTTGGGCAGCACAGAAATTTAAAATGTATATTTGGGGACGCAAATTTGTAATTTATTCTGATCACAAGCTCCTTTCTTTTATATTTAGTAAGGTTGCTGGCAATAATAATTTGTCACCAAGATTAACCAGACTAGTGTCAAAACTCCAGGAATATAATTTTGAAATGAGGCACATCTCTGGAGGAAGACATTTTCGTGCAGATTGTTTATCTAGGATGTTAATGGAAAAAGATGACGAGGATGATTTGATTGAAGAAGATGTAGAATGTGTGGCGGTGGTAGATGCAATTGATGAATGGAGTTTGGCAATTTCGGAGAGTGGATGGAAAGAATCTAGTTTAAAAGATGCGGTGCTATCTAAAGTAATGGAATTTTCATCCAAAATCTGGCCTGACACAAGGAATTTGTCTGGGGAATTGAGAAATTTTGCTCAAGTGGCAGATGAACTTTCAGTAAAAGACCACATTGTATTGAGGGACGATAAATTTGTACCTCCAACAGACCTGAGAAACACTATTGTAAAAATGGCTCACAAAGGTCATATGGAGGTTACTAAAACATGCATGAGAATCAAACAGCATTATTGGTGGCCCGGCATAGATTCACAGGTCAGGGCAGTGTTAAATAATTGTGAGGAGTGTTTGCTGTCAGACAAACATTGGAAAACATCATCATCTCCCTTACATCCTACTCAGTTCCCTGGGTCAGCATGGGAAAAACTGGGGTTGGATTTTTCAGGTCCTTATAATGTTTTACCGAATGAGACGAGGTACCTCATTTTGGCAATAGATTATTATTCAAAATGGATGTACTATAAATTTGTGGAATCACCTGATCCAGACAATACCATCACATTTCTGAAGAAGGTATTTTTGTTAGAAGGGGCTCCTTGTGTTCTAGTCACAGACAATGGGACCCATTTTGTGTCTGATAAAATGCGAAAAGTTTTGGATTTGCAAGACATTAAGCATTTTAAAGTAGCACTGTACTCGCCTTCTTCTAATGGGCTGGTGGAGCGCGGTAATAAAATTATGAAAGAAGGGATTCAGACTGTTATTGCTTCAGGTCTAGATGTTGGAAAATGTCTCGCGGAGAAAGTATGAACTATAATACGTCTCCCCATTGTACCACTGAAGTCACCCCTTTTGAACTTCTAAGAGGTAGAAAAGCACACTCTACTTTATTTCCCTCTTGGTTAGGCAAGAAAAGTTCAAATGTTGCAAAGAAATTTGTTGACACTGAAACGATTGTAAACAAAGTTAAAGAAAAACGAGCGTATGAAAGAATTTCGATAAAATAAATAGTTTGAGAAACTTGGAAATTTCTGTTGGTGATTGGGTAATGATCAAAAACCATTTAAAGTTTCGAAAGGGAATTCGGTATTTTCAAATCCAGTTCAGGTTAACAAAGTTAGTAAAGGAGCTGCTTTTCAGGATGGGAAAGGTTGGTGGAACAAAAGGCAATTAGTGAAAATGTCACGAGAGCAGGCCAAGTTGGTTAGTAGTAGGAGAGACAATTTGGATGCTGAAAATAGTGGGTGGACACATTGGTTACAGTCAGATGTGAAAACTGTTCCTGTTTCCGGGAACGGAAGTTTGTTCAACAACGGTTCTGTCAGAGGGTCAGCCGATTTGGTTGCTCCATCATTCAGTCGTAGTGGCAGACTGAGAAGAGCTCCTGTTAGATACAATGAGTTTGTTGCATATTGATTTGTTTTATGATAAAGGGGGAGGTGATGTAGTGGGTTGTTTACTTTGTTTCTATGTCTTACTTGTTATTGGAATTCTATGTATGTAATGTGGAATGTATTACTTTGAATGTGCGCTTGGAGTCTTCTCCGGTTCGAGGTTCGATGGGCTGTGTCAGTTGCCGATCAGACTTCGTGCTGGAGAGGCGCTCCATATCGTGGGTGAAGCTTAATCAATAAAATACTTACTTTTAATTGGAGAACGTCTTCTGAGTAATGACTTGATGAATCATTACACACTGCTCGGGACCCCTCGGCGGCAAGTGCCTCAACCCGGGGGGGCCCTCCCTGGTACCACCACGGTTGTTCGTTGCTTCAGAACCCCTCCCTCAGACCCCAGACCCACCTGTTGACAGTGGGGAGAACTGCTGCGTCTCCTCTGTGTCGGCCTCTAGAATCAAGCGTCCGAGAGCGTGTCCAGAAGTACTGCCCGCCCCTGCTTCCACATGTGTGCTGCCTACGGGGGTGTGGGGCCCGTAGGGGGAGGGCACCGGCCGCCAGTCAAGCAACCCCCCCCCCCGATCACCCACACTTGAGTCTCCCTCTGAGGCTGTTGCAGGTTCACAAGTGGTAGCAGCCCGAGCACCAAAGTGGCGGCCGGGTCCACCGACTGTTAATTCAGGGTCCCTCGGTGGTGTGGGCTTCTCCGGGGGGAGGCCCACCCCAGTGGGGCCGTGGCTGGTGTCCCCCTCCCCCCCCCTGAAAGTGTCAGTCGGCAGCAGTAGGGCCTTGCCGGACCCACTTCATTCCCGCCTCAGCAGCGTGCTCGTAGCAGTCGAAGCCCCAGGCTTAGGGGCCCGGGGGGGGATCACTAATGCCGTCTTTTGCACCGGCTTTCCACCTCATGTCAGGGGGCTCGCACTGCTGCCAGTATAACTATGTGGGTTCCATGGATTTACCTCTTGCGCCAAATGGGGCTGCACCAAGTCCGACACAGCCTCTCCCAACAAGATGGTGGCAGCTTCCGGGCTCAGGAGCAGGTGAAACTGATTCACGTTGTACAGGCTGCCATCCAGCCCCAATCTCTGGCAATCCACAGCTCAAGCCCCCTACTGCATCAGGGCAGCTCGTGAGTTTACAGGGGGCCTCTATGTTCCACTGAAACAAGCTGGAAGGCCCACGGGGATACAGAGCTCAGACAGAGTCCTACTCCATCCCTAGTCATGCCACCCTCCCCTGGAATAGTCTTTCAACCATGTTCTTGATGAACACTATTACTGTTTGAAATTGGGCAGTATATACCATCAAATTATTGGGGTGAGGGCAGGCCTCCACCAGGAGTAGGGGGTGGTTTCAAAATATGTTAGCCTGTTTAAGTATATGTATCAGTTAATTTATTTCATATTAATTGCCTGAAGTCTCTAGACAATTTGCCCAGGAGAGGTCCAATGTGTATCTTTGTTTTGCACACTTATTTCCCATGTGGTTTGTTGCCATTCTTTGCAGCCTGGTATTCCTGGTACACTCATTTTCGCTTCCAACTCAAACTCCTGCACATATGCCACATGTCAATGATTTCAGAGAATACCAATGGTTCATTTAGCAGATTCATTTTTCATAGCTCAGATTTGAGTTCTGGGGTGTAGACTGTTCTCTCTCATAGTGCATTACTTATGCTCAGTCTTCTAACCTCCCCTTTGATCATCACGTGGCAGGGTCACCTGTGAAAAATGTAGGAAAGAGATTTGCACTCTTTTGGCTGGTCCAAGGACAAGTCGACCGAGTCCTTTGTATTTACCCTTGACCAGAGTTTATGGATGATATGTATCTGAATTACAAAAACCTTTATAGATCTTTAATTTAAACTGTGGTTTGTTAGGTTAGAAGCCAAACTACAAGTAAACTCAATCGTGCCTCCACTCTGACCTTTTGTTTGTTATGATATGCTGGGGAATTTTCATCAGCAAAGTTTTATGATCCTTGCTCCATTAATATGAGCAGTGCACAATTATTACACAACTTAGTATCAACCTATGACTACACCTACTTGGCTTAATGAAGAGATTCTTACTTCACATCACTGTGGCTAAGAACTTACTTTACAAGGTTGATACTTTAGTCCTTTTTTAAAATATCCTCCTCCTGCCTAAGCGCATTTACTTTTCTGGCGTGAGATGGCTGATGGATGTGCCATATAAAATAATCCGGTTTATACTAGTCCGTAAATAAACCGTACAGATACAATGCAATAATAGCATGTTATCATTTCTGTAAACCATGTCTTATTTGCAGGTCATCTGCAACAGAAATTGGTTTGCCGCTCCCTCTGTGGCTATAAAGTAGTCAACCCCAATGATAAGTCATTGACTTTGTTTTAAGCTTCTGTAAATGTTTATTAGTGTTTCCAAAGTCAGTGACATGGAAGAAGCAAATGATTGCATCTCCCACCCTGCAGTGCATCTGTGTAATTCCAAAAGAAAGCACATTTGGTTTCAACAGTAGAGTTTCCCACTCGCCCCAAAGCTTTAATGCATTCTACCGCCCTTGGGGTACATAGGGTTTTAACATACTAAGTGCCTGCTTGTTAGGTAATACTCTAAGGCAATGACAATTTCTTCATGGTTGGTTAAACTAAACTTCTGTAATGGTGTCTTGTTTCTATAGAAACAATATTTCTTTTGACCATTGCAGTGTATGTTAGAAATATGTTATTTTCCAGGAAAATTCATGCAGCCACACTCTCACCTAGTTATACATGAGCACCCGTAGCTTGACACTTAAATAGAGATCAACGCATGTCTAAAGCAGGCACCTACAATCGCAGTTTATGAGATCCTTGTAACATGATTTAAGTTTATTTTCTGCTTGTGTGCTTCCTTCCCCCTAGGACGCCTTGCCGGGTAGGAGCCACACTATATAAACCTTATGATATCATAATTCCAGTCATAAACTCAGTAAAAACTGTCACCTGCAAGTACTGTGTCATTTCTGCATCCCCAGAGCCACTGAATGTTTACTCTGGAGTCACTGAATTCTAGTTGAAGGCTGATCTTGTACTAATAATTCTCACCTCCTGGAGAACGATTGCGAACAATATTCTGGGACAATAAATTAAAAGGTTCCATATCTGCCATTATCACCGATAGCATTTACTGTTCTTGGGTACTCTGTCTTTTCATATCAAATGGGGAAATTCTTGAAGTTTCCATTATTGCCTCTTGATGCAAGGATTCTGTTGGGACACTGCCTGTGCTAAGATGGGCAAGACACCTCTAGACTCTCTGTATTAATCTGGATCTGGGCCAGGATTCCAGAATCCTGGGACCTTTGCCATGATCCTATATAGGGAAGGTCCCAAGTAGTTTTTTTTTTTTAAAAACTCTACCTTGAGGCTGTATTATTGAAGGCCTCTTCAGGAGAAACTTGTCAGCTCCTCCTTTCAGTCTTCCATCTATGCTCTAACCTCCTTTCCCTCCAGTTCCCTTGCAGACCTTTTATGTCCCGCTCCAGCATTCTATCAATGACATCACACAATGACTCATCTCTTGCTGTTCCTAGAAAGATTCTGACTGTGCACACAGCAGTCATGTAGACCATGACCCAGAAGGATGTTTTGCGCCAAGGCACACTGCACAGGCATGAATGCTGAGAAATTACCCAGACTAAGATAAGGCTGAAATAGAATCCAGCTGTTCTCCCCATCATTCTAATGAGTGCCTGTCTTGCAAAAGCAACTCAAAGTGCCTTTTGGAGGGTTGTACTGGCTTACCACAATAAGTCACTGCAAGGAAAGGTTTTTAATTCTTTAACGTGCTGGAGAATTGGGTCTTCACAAGCCAAAGGCCTCGAACATTGTACCTCCAAGTTCCTGGCCTCTGTTGTGATGGTGCTATGGAAAGCAATTCAAAAATTGTTTCCACTCCTCTGCGAGTGGGATCCTTTTTTCCTATCCAGACAAGAGTTCCCAGTTAATGGGCACGTATGGTACCATGGAACGCCACCCCAGCCCTCCAAGCCCTTCTAATTTTACCAGCCTATCTGCAGTGCCATGTTGGTAGAAGACCACCAGAGATGTGCTTGCATGTCCTGAAACAAAAATTGTGACTGCTCTGAGTTGATGCTGTGTGGGAGCCCCAAAATCAGTGGCACACAACTTAGATCTGCCCAACATTTACCTCTAGAAGTTCCACTCCATCACCCTTGATCCTGCAATAAAGAACACCCTCCTAAACATCAGACCCAACATTAACTTAGCAGAGTATATCATAAGTAACTGGAACCACTCATAACTGAATTCTAGATCATGGAAGAGTTAAAGGTTTATTACAAAATCTCACAAATCGAGGCAAAGTATAATAAATGTTAAAAACCATGAAGACCTAAATGCAGAGTACATAATCAGAATTATTCTAACTCCCATATAAACAAGTCATAAAAGAAATGGGCAGAGTCCCTAGCTGAACAGGAAAATCTTCTTAATAAGTGGACATAGGCCCTAATAGAACAGGAGAGTTTCTTTTAAATTGCAGATTCACAAAGAACAACAGCAGCATCTCTAGTAGCAAAAGGGAAGTCTCCGCTAATTATGTATGCTGAAAATGTGCGTAAATAACTCCCGGTTTTGGGGGTGAGCTAAAGACTGTGGTTCTACTGTGGCATGTGTAGAGAACACATTTAGGAAAATCAGAATATGAAGCATAAGAATTAAATACATGACACTAACCCACTTTAAAGAATGCGTTGAGCAGCTTCTGCCCTGTAGCTGCCTGGAGATGGACAACAGATTATGAAACATTATTTGAACAATACCCCATACACCTGCAAACTTTACCAGGCCCACATAGGAAGCTGCAACAGAAGGGCCTTGAGACTGCTACATTAGGAACACAAAGAAAGTTGAATTCACAATACATGCACTCTAAGGAAAATAACTAGCTACATCAGTGCTGTGTGGAGACTGTGGGAAGAGGAGACACGAAGTGGGGGGGGGGAGGCTTGATGGGAGGAAGAATGAGTAGGAGCTAGATGAACAGAGCAGCGTCTATGTTAACAAAAATGGTGACTTCGAAAAATGTGGCACAACTAAAACACATTAATAAAGACTCTTCTGAATGCCATAATAAAATAATTTCAAGATGAATGTTACTTCATTTGCTTCTAAAATTCATCATAAAAATCATTAATACAAATGTTAATTGTCACCTAAAATTCTGCATTTAAACCCTCCACCTGATTATTTTTATAATCGTTAAAAACACATTAATACATCTTTATAAACCAGCAATCAGCTAGTTAACCTAGTCATCACCTTCAGTTGCTTTCTGGAATTCTCCTCTGCCATCTTCATCTGGTTGTAGATCCTTTAAATCCTCCATTTCTATGGACTTCCTCCTTTTCTTCAACCCACCTTTACACCTTCCAATTATACCCTCAGAAACGTTTAGCAAAAGAAGCAGAACCGTTGCAATAAACATTATTATTAATAGTGAAGTTAGTATTAATATAAATGTATTGCCTCCCAAATCATCCAACCCTTAACCAACCTTTCTAAAACATTACCTAACTCACTAAACCAGGAACCTACACTTTCCCATAAGCCAGGCTCATCAAAAGATTGAATAGCATGCAAGATGTTAGTCAAATTAGTAATGTAAAATTCTATAATTCTATTATTATCCGGAATAGAAGTGCAACAACTCTTTGACTTGGTTGCCTGACAGACTTCCTTTGCCAAGATAATGTCTCATTCTGGTCTGTTCTGCATAACCATAGTCCTAACTGCAATCCTCTTCAGTCATTAGCTTCATTGCTCCGGCTTTATCAACTCACATTCTATCATGCAAGGTAAACAAACGTCTAATTTTCACATCATTCATTGCATTATCTATAGATGGAATTGTAGCACCTAATAAATATATATAAACTACTGTATTGAAGCTTCTTTTCACACTTCTCAAATCTATTGCTTCATCGATCTCACGCACATGACAAATTCTAGGAAACACTATAGCCATATAGCAAGACAAAACCCAATTTTTCTGCAAATTAAAACAAACATTCATCCCACACACATGTTAAATTCCTCCTAAAATTGGTTCTCTACCCAGCACATAATTTCCATTCTCATAAGTTCTTTCACACTTACTCTCTCCTACCTTTTCAACCCTAACATGCTTTGAAATTCTTAATCGAACCATTCATAACACCATTTCGTTATTGTGCCATTCTCAACTTAGGATGTATATTTGACAATCTAAATTATTATTATTTCTTTACCTGTTTTTCAGCAATCTTCACTGCTTCCAAATTCCTTACAATCTAAACTCCTCTCTCATTGTACTCACTAATAAAGGTTTTCTCCTTTATTGAAACCACACACTCCCCACTAGTAGTTTTAGATCCATGTACAATTTGTGCAATCATTCTCAAATACTTTATCATACTTATTAGCTTTATCTAGTCTAATTGGAATGTTCTCGACAAAAATGTAAAAAATAGTCAAATAAGTGGAAAGAAAAACAGCATTACTGAATATATAGATCTATAAACATTACAAGACCAAGAGTAGGATAAACGTAGCTGAGAATAAGTAACGCTTTCACCCACAGAAGTAGGAAGTAAAGTACAAATATAGCATCCACCAACACACATTTCTTGTATAATAATTCTAGTGTATATACGTTGTCATGGAACCCCTAAAACTGTCTCTATGTTCTATATGTTGATCAAACTTATTAACAGTTTTCAATTCAGAAGTCATTGAAATGTATCCCATCTGAGATAGTAAGCACACCAACAATCCAATTTAGACTACTATTATTGTTGTTAAGAATTTTTATCCGTACAAATCCCATCTTCTAATTGAGATAGACTAAATCTATTGTGGTTAGAAAAATCAAAATTTTCTTTAAAACAATATTTTTCTCCTTAATTTGTTAAAACGGTAAACAAAACTCTAAAATTAGTCTTCTCAACAGTTCAAATCAGTTAGTTTTGAAAATTATTTTACAACTTCATCAGTTTTTGTTCAGTAAATGTTCAACTTGTTCAAAGTGTCTTGTCTTTTCATCAATTCTCTATTTTCAACTTTGTTCAACAGTCTTTTTCCTCATTAAAGGTGGTTTTTCATCTGTCTCTGACTCACTTTACTATTCAGCCTCATACTTATACTGACAAAAGTTCACTACTGGGTCAAAGTTGTCTAGCTCTGCTGCTTCTTCTGTTACTGTAGCTAGATGCACTTGTTCAGTTGAAGCATACTGTTTACTGTTCTTGTTGATTCTTTGGCCACTGGTGATTTACTGCCACTAGTTTCTGTTTGTCTCTCAAGGTTTGTTCTCAACTGGTTCACAGTGCTGCTCTTACAAGTTCTTTTTCTTGGAATATCTTCTTCAAGTTTTGTCTTTTCAGCTACAGTCCATGTCAGAGTCTCTTTATTCTCCGAAGTACTCGCATTCAAACTTGAACTTTGATCAGCTTTGTCCTTATCTGTACTGGTCACTGTAAATTTCTCTCTTCCTCTGAAGGTCTTTGTCCCTTTGATTTTAAACTTCACTGCCTCTTTGATTGGATTATAGACTACTTTTTCGTGCTGCCTCTCACGCTTTTGACTTTTGTACTGCAACAGCTCCTCGCTCTGATCCCTGCTTTGAAACTGGAATTCAGAAGTTTCAGGTCCTTCATCAGAACTTTCACTCATCCGAAACACAAACTTTCCAACTCCATTGCTTGCATCTTTACCAGTTTCAATCCATGCTGTGAACTCGAGTTGTGCTTTGAACTTCACTTTCTGCTTGACTTTGTTCTTGACTGTGTGTTTTTGTCTACCACTTCTTCAGCTTCTGCACTCACTCTCTTTCTGTGAGCAGTGTGGATCCACTGCGGCACTCCTGCACACTTGACTGCAGCATTCCTCATCAAGATCACCTGATAGGGACCCTTCTATCTGTCCTCCAGACAGCTTTTCCTTGTGTCTGAAAATTGCAATCCAGTTGACTGAGCTCAAACTGTGGCATGGAATTTCTTTTGTTTCTTCTGTTGCCGCTTCACCTGTTGGGAGACTGATTTCGCCATATCGGCCAGACCTTTGTAGTAATCCAGTACATAGTCAACAGTTATTGAAAGTAGTGCAGCTGACGGTATAAATGCAGGCCTTCCCACTCGGCCTATGAATACTTCATGGGGAGACAAACCAGTTTTTCTGTCAGTACTTATGCGCATCAAAACATGGGCAAAGGCATTGGACCACTTCAAACCAATTGAAGTACAAATCTATGCCAACTTATTAAGAGTCCCATTGGCCCTTTCCACTACTCCAGAAGGTTGAGGATTATAACTACAATGAAACCTTTGCTTTATTTCAAATGCTTCACAGTTGATTTGGAAAACCTAATTTTTAAAACCCGTTCCACGATCTGTCTCAGAAGTTGAGAGTACAAACCTCTGAATCGATTCCCCCACAACAACAAAAAAATGGCAACTGTAATGCTATCTGAGCTCCAGGTGGCATATGCCTTGACCCATTTATAGAACAGGCAGACCACTACCAAGATGTATTTCAATCCATTTTAATTTGACATCTCAAAGTTTGCTTGCAATCTCCTAAATGGGCCTTCTGATTTGCCAATATGATTGATCAATACTTTTATCCTTTTACCTTGATTATTTAACTGGCAAGTCTTGCATCTCCTCCTATACAATAGTTATCTGGTTCATCATCAAATTCATAATTTTCCCTGTCTGCAGCCTCTCTGACTGAAATTGGAAGCAGTGTTGCTGGATTCAGTGAATAGCACCTCTTAATTGAGATGATTTCAGCTGCAAGTATAACTTGCTCACAATGTGTCAACCTGCTATTAGATGCTGAATCCTCTTTCCAGTCCAAAGAATCTCAACTGAGTGTGGGACATGTACACTTAAAGTATGACCCATCACAATCCTTTCACTTTGTTCAATGGCAATGCAAACAGTTGTAACCGATTTCAAATAAGCTAGAAGACTCATAGTTACTGTATCCTGAACCACTGATGAGTAAGCCACTGGACAGATTTCCATGTTTCTGTGTAAGTATTGAAAGTACATATCCACCTCTTTCACGACTAAATAAAAAGAATGTTCAGTTGTATTTGGGCATCCCAAGTGCGGGTGCACGACAGACTTTCAAAATGTCAAATGCATCACAGCATTCTTTGCCAAATGGTACCGTATCTTGAATTTCACCACATGCCAACCTTATTAAAGATTTTGCAATGAAGTAAAGGTTTGGAATTCACCAACAGTAGCCAACACAATGCCAAGGAACACCTGCATCTCCCTGTGGGTGGTTGGTTGGCTCAATTTTAGAATTGCATAATATTGAGATTTTCTTTGCAACCCTTTCAATATGGTGTCCAAGATAAATGACTTCCCTTTTACAGTTCTGCATTTTATTCAGGGAAACCTTATGCCCATTTTCAGGTACAGGATTCAACAGGGCAACTGTACCAAGTTTACAGTCCTCTATTGTTTTTGATGCAACCAGCTGGTCATCAATGAATTAGTCCAACACTGAATAGCAAGGCAACCTCACATTTTCTAGATCTTTCGTCAAAATTTGGCTAAAAATCAAATGACGTTCAGTATAACCCTTGTTGGATCCTATAACATGAGAACCATATTCAAAAACTTGAAACTCAAAGAGAAATTGCAACTCCTCACGAAGAGGTATCGAGAATAACACTTGGCATAAGTCCATGACTATTTACTATTCTGCATCTGATGGAGTGTGGACCAAAATTATTGCTGGATTCTGTACCACCGGACAACATCGAACCACTAGGTTATTATCCTTTCTAAGGCACTGTACAATTCTCCCTCTGCCTTTCTGCTTTTTAATTCCCATCATGGGAGAGTTACAAGGACTACCAAGTACCTCCCAGAAGATTCCTTGCTCAATCATTTTTTCGAACACTGGCTTTATTCCTTCTTCTTTTGAAGTCCGTATTGTCTAATTCTAGAAAATATTGCATTTGGTTTGACTTGTATTTGTGACTGGTTTTGCTCTTTTAATCAATCCAATTTATTTTGCGGTAAAATCCCATTGCACATCTTTGACAGTACGTCTTAAATCCAATGGCATGTCCTCTTTTGTCAAAGATGAGAACAACTGAACTCTCGAGTCTTGTGAATTTATTTTAACCATAGAGTCCTCATCTTGTGTTTCAATCACAATAAATCACACAATTCATTTTACATTTCAAGTCTCTACCAAATAGATTCACAGGGCTTGAATAACATAAATTGATCTTGTGCTTACTCTCCATCAGACCAATTTTGACTGGGACACTTTCTCAAATTGTTTTGTCTGGGTAATCAACTTTAAGCTTTTTCTGCTTCACATCAAAATAATCAATACTGTTTTTTGCCAACTTCAAGATCTCATCCATGCTGTTCATCTGGCAACACAATTCACTCTGTTGAATGTGATTACTAATCTCCAGTCTCAAACCAGTCACAAAAGCAGACACGAATACACTGACACAATCTTTCTCGGAGTTGTCGACTGTGTTATGTTTCTTGAAAATCTACATAGGCTTCTCGTAAAAGGAATGCACCGACTCTTTCGACTCTTGTGAAGTTCTCAAAATCTTTAGCTAATTTATACACTTTTCAGAAACTTGATTTTTCAAATAATCCATCACAGCCTTTGTATTTGACAGCGACCTCCGCAGCAGGGAGCATTATAGGGACCTACTCTAGTTGGTTCCTGTAGCGGTCATCCAACTATAGCTTTACACTCTGCCCACAAATGACTAGGAACCACTATCTCAAGTAATGAATTCAAATCTCCACAATACCTGAGAAATGTGTGTCAATTTATATACCTCCTCATACTACTTCCCTGGCTTTTCTCTCAATTGTGGGAAGCTAGGAGTAAAGGCATAAACATCTGCCTTGCCCATGGCACATGCACAAGATTCTCGCCATGAACTTCTCTTAAATTAAAAACTGAAAACATTGTTCCTATCCCCGCTTCGGAATCATTCACTACACCTTTTACCCAACTTTCAGTGCTTTTGTTAATTTCTTTTTACATTCTGTCTGTTTTCCATCTCTCTCAATATTTCCTTAGATCACTCCATTCTTATTTTTTTTCTCCAAATAAATCTTTAATATGTATTCTCAATGTAATCGAGCAAATTTCGTTAACTTCGTCATGAGTGAAATCCATTTTATAATGTTACTTCACATTTTTCATCTTGCTGATGTCAACTTCTAATTCATCAGCTAGCTCCTCTAATCTATTGTGTGCTTCATTTGCAAATCTGACTGCTTCTTTAATCAAGTAGCTCATTTAATCAACAATGTAAGTCAACAGTCTATTCAAATCAATAATTTTCCGTAACTTTTCACCAAATGAAATTTTTAAAGTGCCAATATTAATTTCTTTAGCATTCTCTTCTACCACCACCATTCTTACAGTTGTGGCCTGAACCTGCGTCTTATCTTGCACATCTCTGCTAGCACTGGCCACTGCTCTCACTGTGATCTCAATGAAATAACTCTGTTCCACTCCAGTAGAAGCTTGCACTGTAGTATCATTTCCCCCAGCCAAGCACCAGTATCGGTTCTGAACTAGTAGTAGCACTGGTACTCTGTCCACCACTCGTTCTATTACTCTGGCAGTGTATGGAGGAGGTCTAGAATTCAAAAGTTAATTTATAAAATTATCCTCCTCATACAAATAATTTGTCTGTTTCTCTCATTTGTTTCATCCTTGTCATTTGTTTCGTTAACTATAGCAGGGAAGATTTTTACCACTCAATCATATTGTCCTTCCAGCATTTCTCTTGCCTGTCCCACCTGCCTTTCAAATCCCTCTCTAAATTAACTCTTCACCTGTTTGTCATTTTCTCTATCTTTCTCCTTCAGATCCCATTTATTTAGTACCTCAAACTGCGTGGGCCTGGGCATTGGCTTAATATTCTACATGGTCTGTTAAAAGTACCCTCTAAAGGACATTGTACAGCTTTGTCAAAAGCAGTATATTCATGCCATGTAGAAATCCAGGTACACATGTAATGCCCAATGTCCATCATTTCAAATGAAGACGCTCCTTCTGAAGGTAATTTCTGACCCTCTACTGGCACAAGAGTAACTTTAGGCTTTTTCAATATGTTCCCTGTTCTCTTTCTGCTTAACCCCCTGGCTGCTAATCCTTTTTCCCTCTAATGCTAAGCCTTTTTGTGGCTATTTTCGGAAGTTCTTACTTAGGCTTCCATAACCTTTTCTACATAAGGTATCCATGTCAAATTTTATCCCTTTTTTCCAACATCCTAGGGATTCTCAAGCATTTTATTTGGGGCGCGGAATAGGAAAAGTGCTCCTCAAAGTTTTTGTTTTTTTCCTAAAAATGGCATCAACAAAAGTTTTGCTGTGCTAAAGTCACCATCTTCCTGGCTTTCAGGAACATGCAGAGCTGAATCAAGAAAACATTTTTTTTAACCACAGTTTAGGCATTTTTCAAAGAGGTAGTCCATTTTTAGGTCGAGCCTCGACAGCGCTTGCGCTGTCTGCAAGACCTGTTGTATTGTATGGGTTTTAAAACTTTAATTGGTTGTTATTGGATGTTGCTTGTGCCACTCAGAAATGCAGGCTTCTTACTGGTGCATTTCTGCAAGTGTCCCTCCCTTGTGTGCTTAACTGTGTTTGTGGCGATTTCACTTAGTAAACATTTTGTTTGGCCATCACACTGTGTAGCGTGTGATGGCCCCTCCTTCATCTTTTCTTTTTGTTTATGGGGATGTGCATCTGGCAATGTGTTAACGCTCCTGGCACAGCGCGCGCGATGGCCCCTCCTCTTGTGTTCCTCCTGGTCGGTCATCGCAGACAACAGGAGTAGTATTTCAATCTTTCACACCGTGCAAGTTTGTTTGTAATTCTGAACAGCTGTTCGGAACTCTTCGCGCATGTTCGTCTTCATTAGCACGGTGCCCGCTTCATCCCCCATGTTAGTACATATTAATTAATCTGCAGGACTGGGGCTGTTCTTTAGTGCCTTTCGTTTGTTCACGGCGCGGCCGTGTGGCTCGTCTATCTGTTGTCCTTTGTTGCTTCTATTTCTAGATCCGGGCAGTGTGAAGCAGCTGACGCGGGACCCTGTGTGTCAGAATACTGTCGATCCTATAATTAATTGCAATGGTGCGGAATTCTTTTGAAAGATATTCGGGACACAATTCTTTTGTCAGATATTAGAGCTACTGTATTTCAGTTCCATACTATAACTAACATAGCAGTGTGGATTGAAACATGTATAGGTTCCATACTATTTGGGCAATATTATCTTCCCCTGTCACCTGCTGATAGGAATGTGCCGGAGGATTCACCGAGCCACACCAAGCGGAACAATAGCCAGCCTGGAGCAGGCAGCTGAGGCATGGGGGAGGTGGGATCCCGCGCACAGCTGGATGTTCACTGGATTACACAGGCTTCACCACTGCTCAGGAAATGCGGACGGAGCCTGGTGAGTGCTAGCCCTCCTGTTACTCGGGCTGCCCATAAACGTTCCCTCCCTCGCTTCCTGGTGCTGGGAAATAGTTAATGGAAATACGTGCCAATGAAGAGTGCAAGCTATAGTGACAGGGGAGAAGGTGTGACCTAGCGCCTTCATTGTTTACTGCGGACCAGGGTTCCCCGGCTCTAAATCCCTGCGTCCTCAGTTGACAAATTGTGTGATCCTGGACAGATTATTTAACCTCCATGTGCCTCCTTTTCCTCTGCTGCCCAAACGGAAAGCGTATATATAAAACGAGCATTGGCATAGCCAATAGGTCTCGCCTTTGGGACTGCATAAGTGTTTAGCCGTGCAGCAGATTATATAGACAATAAACCTTGAATGATTTGATAATGAGTGTCCTGATTATGAATCTGCTGGCGAAAACAATTGTTACTTCAACTCTTCCTACACCTCCACAGGGCCTGGATATTGTCTTAGGCTTGTACAAGGGAACACCACTCTTGATGAATACTGCTTCACAGTTGAAGACATATTTCAACCAGATCCCCCCCATTGGCCTTAACTGGACTTTATTGAATCACAGTGTAGTAGGGGCTTATGCACTTCTCCAAGTAAAATGGAAACCGTCAGCTTAGATAGATTTCGTTTATGAACTCCAGTACAAAGATGTAAACAAGACAGAATGGAGCAAACTGGACATTGTCAATGCCACCAGTGTCGAGGTGGACTTTTTAGTGTGGTCCGAGAGTATGAATTCAGAGTGAGGTGCCGTGGAACTTACTCTAAAAACTTTGGGGAATTTAGCAAAATACGCTACATATCCTTGGCTCAATTTTCCTCAGGGCGTTTGCTCGACGAACAAGAGGGGCTAAACAAGTTCTGGCATCCCGCAAGTGCTGCATGGGGCGGCCGGCACCCTTTGTAAAAGTGAAAGCGCACACGGCGCGCTGCTAATACAAGCCTCCTTGTGGGGCTTTGTGTCACCCAACAAATCACAAAAAATAAACAAAGGCCATACATGCAGGCAGGTGGGGTTTGTGTTCATTGACGAATGCGTGTGTGGGCACCGGTTATGACACTGTGGGAGGTATGCCGGGGCGGGAGCATGGTTAACATGGCGGGAAGGGGGGCAGGAGCATATTGAACATGGCGGGAAGGGGGGCAGGAGCAAAGTAGACAAGTGAGTACGTGTGAAAGACCCCATCTGTTAAAGGGGGGCACTTAGGGGACAGGGGGGAGTGGGGGTAACAACCAAAGTAATTTACATGCTGTTCATTTAACAACAATTCAAGAAGGGACTCAAGACCTGGCTTTTCGACTAAGACCAGCAGCTAGTGCCTGGATAACCTCTTGGGTGACCAGTAGCGCTTTAGAAATACGACTTGATTGATTGACAATTCAGGCCAACATTGATCGTAGTAACACGAAGAAGTAAATACACTGTACTGTATTGTTCTAGTTAGTGCTGTTGATGTTATTGTAAAACTCCGTACAGTACTGGATTGTACCGGCTAGGACGGTTTACAATAACATAAAGCATGAGCAGGGTCAGTACAGTTGAGGAGTCAGTGTTTTTCAAATACCATAAGGTTTGGAATCGTATCGGTCACTTTTGTTGATTCTGTTGTAACGTGTCTACTGCACTGTCCAGTTCACAGGCAGAATTGGTGATTTCAACATTACTAATGTACAAGACAAGACAGAGGGCCACTACTTAATTTGTGCCGGTGCATGCAGGTGGGGAGCACCGACGCGCATTTTTGGGGACCAGGGTTTATATTTCATCATTAGACTTTGACCTAAAAGCATGAGAGACAAATGTAAAATGGGGCGAGAGAAGGCGATTAGAAAGATGGGAAAACAGTGATGAAAGGAGAAAACCGGGATGAAAAAGAACATGCAGGAGAGACATAAGGAGACGGATAGTGGAAGAAAAAGGCACGAGTTGGAATCGAGACCAACAAACAGCCTTGGTGTTCAGCAAGCCCGGCATTCAGAAAAAAAACTTTGCCCCCCCCCCCTACAAATTTACAAATTAAGAGCGTTGCCGCCGAGCCCCGGCTTACCTCACTCTCTGGACACCCTGCCCCATTCTCCTCACACACTCCGGTTCTTCCGACATGCCCCTGAGCGAGCATCCGCAGGAGAGCGCACCACCAGGAGGGGGCAGCAGGCGGCGGACCCCGGGCAGGAGAGAGTGCACCAAGTATCCGGCGTCAGGTGGCAGCCCGGGCTCCCGCGTGGAGACTGTCCTAAGGGCAGTGAGACACCCCCGGGTCAGGCGCATTGACACCTCTCGGGAAGGAGTGTCCGTCGGTTCCTCACCTCACACCCGTGAGGAGTCGCGGCGTGCCCTCCTGGGACAGGCTTATAGTGGGAGCGGGTTCTTCAGAGACCGGCAGCTCTCCGGAGACATCCCGTGGGCGTGCAACATGTCCTTCGGGGACACGCTAATCCCGGTGTGTCCTTAAGAGACGGGAGCGTTTCCTCCAGTGTACAGCTGTTCAGAGATGCGTGTTCACCAGTGGTTGCACAGGAAGCCTGTCCTAATTAAAATCCCATGGAAGTAAAGCGTGCCCTACTGCACAGGAAACGTGTCCTCCGGGAGTGGCTGTAAGGTGGCGTGCCCTCTAGAAACAGACTTGATGCATGTAGCGTGTCCTCCCGGGGCAGAGTGCCCAGTAGCGTGCCCCTCGCTCGCGGTCCCCAGCGCCTCTGCACGGTCTCAAGGAGCTGCACGAGTCCAGGGCCTGCAGCCAAGCCTGAGCCGTCGGTCAGTGGATGGAGGACCTGCTCCCGCACAAGTGAGCAGCGGCCGCCTGCTGCTCTCGGATTCCTGGGCTGGGATCCCTCCTCCCGAAACACACACACCCTGCCTGCTTCCTGTGAACAAGAGTGAGGCAGGAGGGAGGGATGCAGGCGAGCACTGAGGGCCGCCGCACAGGGGAGCAGCCGCTAAAGCGAGCTCTGTACAATGATCGGGCCTATCACCCAAACACTGAGTGCCGCTGCACAGGGGAGCACCCGCTAAAGCGAGCAATGAGCAACCTAAAATAAACAGAAGATGCAGCAATGTGCACCGTATCCAACTGTGAATACAGCGCATATAATTAAAGAGAGCAGCTAACTCTGGGCAGAACACCCAGCACCGAAGAGTGCACAGCGCAAACGCAGAGCATTCAGTTCCAGACAGAAACCAGCACCGAACAGAACACTCAGCCCTGAATACAGCAGCCCCAGCAACCAACTAACAAGAGCCACACGGCCGTGAAAGTGGAAACATGATCCACAACAGATGGCACCCTGCACGCCGCTGCTCGCTCCCGCAAGCTGGAGGCCGTGGGAGTAAACATTTACTGAAAAAGGTGGGGCATGCACCCGCCTTTGGCCAATTGCATGCTTTCATTTTTGAAAGCCACACGCAAAGGCCAATACAATGTGTGGAAAATGTAAAGCCACACGCACAAGTTTTTCTGAAAGTCTGGAGTGATTCCAAGAGGCCCTCTCCTAGGGCAGCGCATGCGCGCTGCGCTAGGCTCGACCTAAAAAATAACCCAGATTAGGCGCTATTTGGAAGGTAAACGCCGGACACCGTTTATCATCTGGTCACGACACTATTGTAAAATGTTTTTAAACTTCCTGTATAAAGTACAGCAACGTCGCTGTACTTTTTAAAACCCGGAAAAGGGTACAGGAAATGCTGTTATGTCCCTTCGCAGACACCATAGAAGTAGCCGCATGTGCGGCTGCTGCCCAGATGTTGTCTCGGTGCTTGCGGAGGCTGTTGGCTTGGATAATGAATGAGGCATTCTGTCTCGTTTGCTGTTTGTATCTTGACTCTGTGCTGTGATCAAAGACCGCCTGGCCTCGAAGTGGAATTCATACGGAGGACCCTGCTTCAGACCTATGGCTGTCAGGAGCATCCGGAGGTCTTGGGATTCTTCCATCGCAGTGATCTGTGGACGACACATTGGTCGCAGGTTTGAATCCCGGTGGGGCCGCTTAGCCTATCATTGCGAGGTCCCCCGCTCACAGTAGCTCTGCCACTGTGCAGTTATATATCAGAGTTCTAAAATACAGCAATAATCAGAGGTCATTGGGGCCCTCGGGCCTCCGTGTCACTGCACCTACTGCACTAATGGAAGCTCCGTCCCTGTCTCACATATCAGACTCTGCCCCAGCCCTATCGCCTTTCAGAGACCTTGGCCGGTCATGGACGGCCTTTAGGCCCCATGCAATTAGGCTTGCTTCATTGCGTACAATTTCACACACCAAAGCCATGGTTATCACTTGAAGTAGATGGCCGCTCTCAGTCCTTGTCTTAATTATATTCTCTTTTATGCAGTGGAAAAAAGACACTGATAAAGCTGTAAACCAGTATTGATGCGGTGGTATTAGGAATATGAGTTGGGGCTGCTGGCTGGCCTGATTTAAATCGGCCATTTAGAATTCTAAATACTGATGAATGGTAAAAAAGAAGTAAGCAGTTCACCCATCTTATCCCATTTGTATATGATGGTTTTACGGTGGGGGATGTTTCATTGATAATTATGCTGATTTACATTCTCCGAATCCTTTGTTAGATTCACGTTAAACCAATGGGCAGTAGGGTATGCTATTGTCGGGTCACCTATGGTTTCCTCTAATTGTTTTATTGATGTTTTTTTAGAGCAGCTTGAGGATGTATCTAGATGTTTAATAGTAAAAGCAAATTTGCTGGTCCTGATGGTAGTCGTTATCAGGCCATTAGTCCTAAAATGAGGTTTTGAATTCCAACCCAACTTCTTCCATGGAGATCTTTCAGGCAATGTATTTTGAAAGACCACATATTGGACGCTCTTACTAAATGCACTTGTGGCAGGCAGTTGGTACTCTATGTAACCTATAAGGGAAAGTCGTTTCTTGCTGTGTTTCTTGGAGGAACAGGATGTCAAAATTCTGCCAACATATTTGGATGTGTCCATCATCAGCTACCCAGGACATACCCCTTCACATTTCATGAGCAAACACTAAGGTTTATTGGGGCAATGCGTTTTTTTCCGTATTTCAGCTTGTATTATTCTTTGTTAAGGCTGCAGACGAGCAGCTTCAGTTATCTTCCTGCTAATTTGATGTGCAATTAAGTTACCAATATCTTCCTTTTCTGGATGATACAATATCATTAACCCTGGCTGACAAATATCTCGCTGAACTATAGGCCAATTGCTCCTCTTAAACCAGCTCTAAGTAGCATGGACTTGTTCCCATCCGGTTTTTTTAGTGCTGTAAATGCTTTAAAAGTAGTAGGGGTATATCTAGGTAAAGATACTTGGCATCCTCCATGATGCTCATTGCCCAGTTCGAAGTTGCAAATCAAGTCTTCTTACAAAGAAGCCTATACACTATAAATCATCAAATTACTAAAGTTGCTTTGCTTGTCTTTTGGTCACTTGTGGGCTGAAATTCGATGTTTTTTTATGTGAGGTGCGATAAAAACTCCTTAGAGCAGCCAATAATTTCAAGATGTTTCTTTTATTTAAGCTGTTGAAGTTTGGACCTAGAATGTAGTAATTAATTTCCTTGGTAGTTTAAAGTGCCTTAAGGCTGAATGTCTAGCGTCGATGTTTGACAAACACATAGCTGACCTTTTGTGATGTGACTTCACATTGAGCTAATTGTCACACTTATGAGTAGGACTAGTTGTGTTGGAGAAAATGTAATGTATTCATTTTTGCATTCAGGCCACGCACTCCTGCTGCAAGATGCTATGCAGAATCCTGCTGACTGTCCAGGCAAATTTGTGTACCTTCATATCTTCTGCTTTTATGCTTTGTGGTTGCGCTGTTGCAACAAGGGGTTCTCGCATCGGAGTGGGTGCTCTTGTGACCTTCGTGCAGTAGATACTATTGGCTTCCCCATATATAGCAAACAGCATTGACTGAGGCTTTACCTTCCAATGGCGCTCAAGGGAGCATCCTAGTTTAGTCGAAGGTTTTAAGCATTGTGCTTTAACAAGGCTATAGCAACGTGGGTCAAAGCAATGTTTTTGCACATTTTGCATTTTTTGGTTAAATGCACACAGGCTGCTCAACTGCAGGTAAGGACTAAGTAACAGAAAAGGTAACTACTATCTCTCTTCACAATTTTTTTTTTTATAGCGCCACTCGTAGGTTGTGCACTTCAAAAGAAAGTTACAAATAAGTTTACTATATGTACAGCGGGAACTTGTTTTTGCCCAGTCGTAGTGGCCTGCCAGACATGGCACAGAGGAGAGCCAGATTGTTGGCACTTAATTCACCCTGTAAAGTGCCATTTCTTCCATCCAGTTAGACGTGCTATGCACTCAATCCCAGATCTTTACATTCTGGGCTTCTGGTTTTGTGTCATAATTTAATCTTCTATGTGTCTAATCCACGTGCTATCTGGATTCTGTTCCATTATAAAATCTATAGACAAGTATATTGCTGAATGTATGTTGATACCATCTTTAATCTGAGAACCGAATTGAAAGGGCGTGCGATTCCCAGAAAAAGGTTTCATAACGAGAAGCTTCTGTGATTAAACTACATTGCAGTAATGTGCGACAATGTGCTGCATTGCTAAAAATTTATAAGGTCACAAAGGCGAGATCTATTGCATTGCAAATGCTTGTTCCTATTTTCTGTGCTTTCAGCTTACTTCCAGTTTGTGGTGGTAACCAGCATGAAGCCCATGGATGTTCCTGGAAAGCTATAGATTTCTGAAAAGTAGACCAAATACTGAATTCAGCAAGGATCATTAGTGTAGATTCCTCAAGGTTTTCCCATAGAAACTAAGTGTTGAAATAAAGAAATATTGAAAATGAGTAGGGAAAAAAACAGCCATTCGTAACAGCGTTTTCATCTGTAACTTTTTGTCAGGAAGGCCAATTTACAAAAGCAATATACTATTACATCGGCTAGACCTTCTGGTTGCACGAATATATAGGGTTTGGAGGTTCTCCAAGAACTGCTAAAATAAATAACTATTTTTCGTACTCATTTTCAATATTTGTTTGTGACAATGTTTACATCTGTAACTTCTCACAATGGGAAATTTACAAAACCAATATACCATTACGTCTACTAAACGCTTCTAGTTACTGGAATATGTAGGGATTTTAGATTCTCCAAGGACTTGAGGTACCCAGAGCCACCAATTGAGCTGCAGAGCTTCACCTTACAGTTGTTTTTCATTGTGTACCGATTATACAGCAACTGATTTTTTTTTTAAACCATTTTTATTGGCATTTCATTGTATCACAGTAGGTAGGCGTACAAACACAACAACCAACCAAGACCTGACAGCTATATGATACGGTACATTAGCCTGGGTAAGGCCCTGGTGCACAAGTAAAAACAGGGGGAAATTACAATTGAATCGTACGTGTTTTGCGGCATTGTGTAGGTCTTGCTAAATTGCAGTGCCCGCCCACCAGTATGCTATATCGTGAGATAGGAGGCCGGTTTGTTAAAGGAGAGGATCAACCGGCACAGGTGCCTAACTGGGGGTTAAAACTTGGAGAATTCGGTCGGGCAATCTGGTTTGTCTGCTGTGTTCTTTGGGGACAAAGGAAACTACTTCATCGTGTGTCGTCATCAGCTAGGGGATGGGGGCAGGGGTTCTACCACAGACTCATTAGCCGTTGGAGATACAGTTGGGCCGTGGTGTTACGTGCTGTCTTAGTGCTCCGTTCCGTGGGTACTGTCTGATCATGACTCTTGGGGGCTTTGGGGCTCGCCTCCTCTTGCGTCAAGAGGGGACCTGGGTTGTGGGGCCCGATTGGGGCTCGCAGGCGCACTCTGGGGCAGCGCCGGTCGCTGCCCGCCTGCCCTATGCTGGCTGAACTGGTGCAGTAGCATGGACCATTCCATGGAGATGTGTTTTTTGCGCATGCCTTGTGCCTCCTCCCTCCTAATTGTGTCCTCCTTCGCTGAGCCCCATTTCTTAACCGCTCCCACCCAAGCCGTTAAGGGGGGGTCCGCTTGGGGTTCTCCAGTGCATAGCGATCCCCTTTTGGCCATTAGAAGAGCTAGGGAGCACGAAGCGCGCCTGGACTTTGAGAGTTTTACGCTTGCGAAAAAGCCCCAGCCCGCTGGCCTCCCAAGTGTCGATGTCTTTGATTCCTGTGACTTCCTGCAGTGTTTCGTGTATAGCTTGCCAGTATGGTCACAATGTGGGGCATGACCAGAACATATGTACAAATGTCGCATCTGCGGATTGGCACCTCGGGCATACTAACTGTGCATCTGGGTAAAAGCGCTGGAGCTTGGCTGGGGTGAGGTAAGCGCGGTGCAATATAAACAAGCATTTGCAATGCAATAGGTCTCGCATTTGTAAAAGCTAGAGCCATTGGCGTTGTAAATGGCAATGTCTTTTCGGGTTGGAGGAAATAAATATATGGACCCACACCAGAAAATAAATAAAATGTAAAATAAATGCCAGCATTCATTAATTCTGAAGGTAAACAAGTGCTCCAGTTTCTCAGACATGGCATTGTATAGCACTGTCTAATGCAGCACATGTGTAGATGTAAGACCCTCATGGTTGCTTTATGAGTGGGATTAAGATCCCTGTCCTCCAGCACCCCACTTCGCTCCAACCTACCAAGGGGTGTATCGCGTCCTGAATGACCTATCCAGTTTCCACTTCCGTCATGTGCAGTTGGAGACTTGTTGAATTTAATTTTTGATGTGGGACGGGTACGGACGTTCTTTGTTGTTAACCTAGATGTATTATGCTCAGCACGTTTGTGTAAATGGGCGATTGTTAGGACTTCTTTGTAAGGCTTTACAATCTCACCTCTGTTCCCATCGATATTGTTTGTAAATACAGAAATAAATCATTTTAATTAAATGAAAGTATGAAATCCAACTGAACGAGTTTTTAACCTGTTCTATGTGAGACGATATGACCCTTTCGGTTACAGAGTTGTGTAGGAGCTGCCAAATTAGCTTGTCAAATATTTCAAGGTTAAGCTTAATGAGCCAACCATGGTGGAGTGAGAAAGACGTCAAGCGTTACATTTCTCAGCAGCACCGTATTCTCGACGGTCTATAAGATGTATGCGCTCGAGGGTAATGGCAGAATAGGTCCTGTGAAGAGCAAGCCTCCTCCGTTGCCAAAGACGAAATATCAACACGACACCAGCTTGACAAGGAGCCATGCTCTTCCAGGAAGGGCGACGAGAGATGGTTTTATTGTTAGAAACTCAGGCGTGACCCCAAATCAAGTCACAATATTGTACCACAAATTCAAACCATTTCATACAGTATGGATGGGTGAATTTTGTAGTGTAAACTTAAAAGCCACGTTGCATTTTCAGATACAAGCAAAGCAGTTGTAAAAATGTGAAAACATAAATAAGATTGAGGGCTGCCTTCCATCCAGACAGAAACACACAACTAATTCAACCAAGAAAGACCTTTTTGTGTGGTTATACTGCATCCGGAGTGTGTGAAGGACAATATTAGGGAGTTCATTTGCGAAGCGCATCAGGGGAACCTACGAACGGAGAGAGCAGATTATAAATGGTACAACTAGGCATATCTGCGTACAAAGACCATGTGAGTAGAAAGATTACTACCTGCCGCTCTTTTGAACAAAGGCTTAAAAATGCGTCTTGTGGGACTAATACAGGCCATTTAATTAGCACCCAGATTGGTACTACAGGCGCTCGGCCCACTCGGCTGTTTTACTGGTTTATAAAGTGACCTGAACTCACCCAAGCATGGCGCTCTGCCAGACTCAGTTGGCAGCTTCTTGGCATGGGCTGGGATACTGGTCTTGGCTACAGGCATCACCTGGCTGACTGTGGGTCTCCACCGGGGGGAAGGTATGCTTCTGGGAGATGGGTCTAAGCCGCATGAGCCCCCGGGGCACCGCTTAGGCCTAGACTGGCTCTTGATCCTTCCTTCATATGGACGGTTCGCACGCTCGAGTGAAAGAGGTTCCCTTTTGGTACAGTGGGATGATGTCCACATTTGCACTGCAGGCACCCGAAAGCGCACTCATGAATTCACGCTGCTGACACCAGCACTCTGCTCATACTAGCATACACTCACCTGGGGAATAGTATTCTGGGGTTTGTTTACGTGTGCATGAGCAGGATTTCACCGTTTGGAAAGGAGAGCATGAACCTGAATACCTGAGAGGGGTATGAAGGGTGGGAGGGTAGGTTAATGCTCATGCTGCAGAGATTGCAAAAGGGTGAAATCCTGGCCAAATCTCATAGCTGGGCATTTTTCTTAGCTGCTTGGTCACAAGGTAAAATGCTAGTCAGATCGCTCAGCGCATTAAGGTGCCTGCTGCTGAGATCTGTATGCAAACTATGGGTCTCAAGATCCAATCCAATGAAATTGACACCGTGGGCTAATGCACCAGAGCATCACAATAATGGCGAAGAAAAAAATAATTAGGCATCACGGGGGAATGAGTTTTACCATTTCTATGCCATTCATTTCTAAATTTACAGTACATAAAGATAAGGAGCTTGTGTTGGTGCACAACATTAGCCCATAACGGTAGGAGAGGCGTTTGTTCAGAAACAAAAGTAGCGGAGGCATCGGGAGAGCGGGCGGGATCTTTGCAGGCTGTCGGGATACGTATCCTGCCTCCAAGGCAAAGCCTTTCTGAGTGATGATGGGCCGCGGTAGCATGTAAAGCAAGCTGCAGGGCATTCCTAGACAGCGACTCCTCAGCTGGGACGCAAAGAATGCATTTTAAAAATTAAAAATAAAATGTGCAGAGGCAGTTCGATTTTGATGGCCGCAGGCAATGCCGCCCTGTCCAGAGGCCGCGGGGTCTGGGCAATAGAGGGCAGGGGCACCCTCTCATCCTAACATCTACCAGACTCCTCTGAGCATCGACAGCATGAGTCCTGGGCACGCAGCGCCCTCCCGGTCCTTGGTGCTGTGATTGGATGTGGAGAGCCCGTCTGCTCAGCAGCTAGTCATGCCAGCTAAGGGCATCCCTCCAAGTGAATGAGCCACGGAGCACCATGGCTCCTGGGCACAGACCTACCCACCGGGGCCTCAAGCCGTGTGCCATCTGTCAAAGCAGACAGCTGTTGTGGCACAAGGGGCACAGGCAGGCATTTTGGAGCCTTTACAAAAGGAGGAATGGGTTACAGAATATACCTCTATCACGTCAGTGGAAGGAAAAGTAAAGCCCAGAAAGGCCCTGTAAAGAGGGACCTACACATATCGAATCATGCGCCATACTCACCTCGTTCTCCGGTGGCGCTGGACCTCTATATGCGATACCAAACTGATGCGCATGTGTGCTATAATACCCGACTCCCACCCCAATAAACTCTCCCATTGGTTCTGCTGCTTAATTGAGCAATTGTTCACGTAGAGAGGATGTGGCGCAGCGGTAGAGCTGCCGACTATAGAGCTGGGGAACCAGGTTCGAGTCTCGTCTTCGGCTTCAACATCCTGTGATTTTGAGCAAATCACGTAACCTCTCTGTGCCTACAAAAGCGGGCGTATGCAGAAAATAAGAAAGGCGCGCGGCCTCCAAAGCTGCTGCCGTGCTTAGCAAGGGGGAAATGGAGGAGCTGCAATGCCTCATCAGGTCAAATATTTTAAATAAAACATACAGCACAACTTGGGGTAGGTAGGGAAAAAAGACAAAGCCCCACGGATGTGAAGCGTGCTCCGCGCCGAGCATGAGGAACATACAAAAACAAGCGGCCGGCGGAACGAGGGAGAGGAGGGGGGCCACGCCCCCAACCAGATGGCACACTGCAGGCAATTAAGTGCGAGCGGAGCGAAACTGTAGTTGGGCGCCGCTGCCTCGGGACTACACGGAAGTTACCATAGGGCCAACAGCCAACAGAAATCAAGAAAACAACAGCAATGCCAGACTGAAACCAATCGCGAGGGGCAGGAGAAATTACACGGAGTTGAAGCCAATATACAGATTACTTTAAGTCTCGCTGAGACAGCGCATGCAGCGCATGCGCTGCCAAGGCGAGACCTAAAAATTGTATGTTTTTGAAGCGGGCATTTCTCGATACCTTCTTCGGATACTCTAATACCCGTTCCCACTCTTTATCGTGGAATGGACGACCTATTTCCTCTTCCCATTTCAGTCGCAGTGGGGCTAATGAGGTGGCAGTAAGATCCCGGATCGCTTTATAAAGCCATGTGATTAAGTGCCTCCCTAGTCCCATGTGGAGAATTGCGTGCAGCACCGGGTGCGTCGCCGGTTCCCCTTCCGCGAGATCCCAAATACGGCGGCTGCTGAGTATTAATTGCCTGTGTAGCAAGAATTGTCCTGGGGGGGAGACCTGTCTCGTCCGAAAGGCGGTCGAACGGTAACAGTTGTCCCTCCTCAGAGATCCGATTTCTAGAATGTTGTGATCTGTCCAGATGTGCATAGTGCGGGCAGAGTAAAACCCTTCCTTTTTGGGCAGGCCGGCTAGCGGGTACAAAGGGGTATATAACGGGTTGTTGCCAGAGATACGATGTATTTGCAGCATGCACGCCCGTGCCACCTTCACCTGGATCGAGTGCGATGCTCTGGGTTCCGTACCTGGGAGCAACATGCGACAAATGGCCGGTATGGACATGGGCCCTTCGTCTGTTGCCATCTCTGCTAAGTGGCGCCCCCCCTCCATCTGGAGAGCCACTGCGTTTGCGCTGCATAAAAGTAGGCCTCGAAGGATGGTGCCCCCAAACCGCCCTGGTTCAATGGGAGCTGCAGTTTTGAAAGTGCAACTCTGCGACGTTTGTCGCCCCATATGAGGGAACACAGCAGTGTCTAGTTCGTGAAAAAAGGAGCGCGGGGGAACAACAGGAGTGTTAGCAAAAAAGTATAGGAATTGCGGTACTAGGATCATCTTGGCTAAAGCGACCTTACCGATGGGTGCCAAGGGCAGTGCCTTCCATAAGTTTACCCGCGTCCTGGCTCCCAGCAGAGCTCGACGGTGATCGCCCTCAAAGAGGTCGGCCGGTGAGTGATAGTCTGACACCGAGGTATCTTGGAGCACCAGCGCTCCAGGTTATGCGTGAGACCCTGAGTCGTAACTCCCGTGGGGGGAAGGTGGGGGTTTAGGGGGTATATGACAGATTTCACCCAGTTGACTTTAAGCCCTGTTGCAATTGTAAAGTCTGAGAGAATGTCCCCTATGGGGCCAAGGTCGGATTCTATTTCCCTCACGTAAAGTAGCAGGTCGTCCGCGTACATTGACACAATATGGGTGACTCCTGCGGCCGGGATGCCCCATGCGTCCCCCTCTCGCCGTAATCTAATCGCCAAGGGTTCCATAGCCATGGCGAATAGGAGGGGGGAGAGGGGGCACCCCTGCCTGGTTCCCCTCTCTACTGGGAAAGACGAGGAGATCTATTTGCCCAGCTGTATTCTGGAGGTGAGCTTTGTATATAATAGCTTTATGTATGCCCTGAAGGTGGGGCCTATTCCCATTCGCCCCAGTGTTTTGAAGAGGTATGACCACGTTAGAGTGTCTAATGCCTTCTCAAGGTCCAGAATCAGGCAGGCCTCCCTAGGGTAGCGGTCTCTGACCTGATCCTGAACCTGAAAAAGCCTGCGGATATTCTGGGACGTGTTCCTGCCCGGCACGAACCCGTTCTGGTCTTGGTGTATGAGTGGCGGTAGCAAAGGGCTCAGCCGGTCCGCCAGGATCTTACCCAAGATCTTGCAGTCAGTGGAAAGTAGCGTGATTGGTCTGTACGAGGCTAGGTGTGTCGGGTCCCGATCTGGTTTCAGGATTGAAACGATAAGAGACTCCCGTAGCGAGCTCGGCAATTTCCCCCCCCCCTTCCAGGGCTGCTGCCTACATATCGGCCAGTCGTGGCGCTAGCTGAGTAATTAAGGTGTGGTAGTATTCTAGGGGTAAACCATCCATCCCTGGGGTTTTATTTCGGGCCAGTGCGCGGATCGCCTGTTTCACGTACGACTGTGTGATTACCTCTTCCAGGAGGTCTCCCTCCTCATCCGGGATCTGAGGCAGTGTAAGGGGGTCTAAAAATCGGGCAGGTCCGTCTCGACAGTCTCGCGCAGGGCACTGGTAGAGCGTTGCGTAGTAATTGCGGAAAAGTTGCAAAATGTCAGACTGGGCTGTTGCGATTCCGCCTAAGGGGTCCCTAATCTCAGTGATTGGGCGGGTTTCTTGGTGCTGACGGGCCAGGCAGGCCAGAAGTGTGCCTGATCTGTCCCCCTTCCTGTGTCTTTTGGTCGCGTATAATTTAAAGTTGTATCGTCGCAGGTCCGCTAATCCCTCCTCATATTCTATTTTAGCCTCCGCGACTTGTGCGTGAGTTGCCGCACCCGCGTTTTCTGCTTTAGTCAGCGATGCCAATCTGAGTTCTACTTTTTCGAGGCTTCGATCAAGTGTCCTGCGCACTCCAGCTATTTGCCTGATACAGGCTCCCCGCATTACAACTTTAAAACCATCCCACTCTAATCGTCTGTTGCATGCTGTGTTTGTGTTGTTCTCAAAGTATTCTGTGATGCTGTTCTCATGATTGTGTCGGAATACCGGGTCTTCTAAACACTCGCGCTGCAGTTTCCAAGTTGGGACTGGTGGGTGTGGTGGCCTCCATCTGAGGGTCAATAGATGTGCGTCATGATCTGAGATTAGTCTCCCCAGATAGTCTGCACCTTGGCTCATGGGCAATATTTCCGGCGAGCATAGAAACCGATCGAGTCGCACCCGCAGGTTGTGGGGCACTGAGTGGTAGGAGTATAGTTTAGTGGCCGGGTTTTGAGTTCGTCATGCGTCAGCTAAAACCCAATGTTGCACCCACAGGCGGAATCGCTCTGCGTGCGCCTGCACGGGGGATCCCGAGCTCGGGGGGGTTGTGATTGATCCAACACCAGGTCTAATACACAATTATAGTCGCTCCCTAACACCCATGGCACATGCGTGAATTGCGGCAGAGCTGTCGATAACGAGTCCCAGAATTGCCCTTGGTCCGATTTTGGGGCGTAGATGCTGCCTATTAGTAACGGTCGCCCGTCCAACAACCCCTCTAGGAATGCGTATTTCCCTGCACTGTCCACTACCCTGCGTGTTTCTTTGAAAGGAACCCCAGGCCTAAGCCATATCATCGCCCCCCGGGCAAATGCTGAGTAGGTGGTGGCGCAAAAGATACCCCGCTAGCGCTTCTGTATTCGGTCTAGTTCTTTTGAGGTAAGGTGCGTTTCTTGCAACAGCAGGATTTGTGCCTTTTGTCGTTTTGCCTATGAGTACACTGCATACCGCTTTCTTGCCGTGTGCATGCCCCTGACGTTTAAGGTCAGGAAGCTAATATCTGTTGTGCTTGACATGACTTCTTGTTAGTTCTAGGGGACCAGGAGAGTAGGCAAGGAAAGTGTCGTGTCTCGTTTTAGTCTCCTCCCATCCCGCATGCTGATCTGATGTATTGAGGCGCCCGCCCCGAATATGGTTGTGTTCAGAAAGGTGTAAGGCAACTGGGAGGTGCAACAACTAAACGTGCAGATCCATGTTCCAACATCACGGACCGATCACAACTGGTGATATGTCCAAACTGTGTGGGTTAACTGTGTCCTAATGTATTGTGGAGGGTGTACTCTGCTGGTTTTCAAAGGTTGTGGCCTTGCAGGGCCTGTGTTGCTGTGTGGATCGGCCGTGGGTTTGGCGTGCGCCAGGGCAATTACTGATGGCGGTGTTCGTTGCTCAGGCATGGGTCGACGCTGCTGTGTGTGCGGCGCGCGCATGTGGTGTACGGGCGAGAAGGAGAATCGATCTGAGGCAGCTAGTAGTTACCAATCGATGTGCTGGTCACTAGGGTTGGCACGGTCGCGGAGACCGCGTGTGCGCGTGCTGCGAGGGGGGAAGAGAGAGGGGTTAATTGCGGATAGCTGGCCCGTTCAGACCAGTGTGTCCACCGTCTGGGGGTTCACTAATGGGGGGGTTATCGAATCTTCTCAGGAAATACTTGTGTCTCTGGAATTGTCTTCAGACGAGAAGATATGGGGGCCATCTTCTCTGTCTGATGCCGTTGCCGCTATGTCCAACTGGGTCGCTGCCTGGATGGCCCTCCGTCGTTCTGCCATTTTTCATCAAGGTTAGGGGGCCCCACTGCAGGTGGGCTGCGTTCTTGCTGCTTTTGTTTCGTACGCTCCCTGTTTCCCCGGGTCCCTCGACCCCTCGATCTCCTCGAGCTGCGGATTGACTCCCATTGCGAGCCGCCTGGGACGTTGATCTCTGCCCACTCAAATACTGCCTTTGGGTCCGTAAAGAATTTAGTGCCCCCATCGGTTATGATTCGAAGGCGGGCTGGGAACAGCGAGTATTGTATTCCTTTTTGGCGGAGCATTTTCTTTGCTTCTATGAAAGTGGCTCTTTGCCGTTGCACTGCTTTAGAGTAATCGGTGAAGATCATCACCGTGTTGCCTGGCCGCTCTTAACACAGCGTCCCTATCTCTAAAGTGGAGTAGTTTCAGGAGTAGCGGTCGCGGGGGCAACCCTGGGGGGGGGCCGAGCCGGGACTCTATGGGCCCTCTCCACTGAGAAGAAAGGTGTGAGTTCAGCGTCCACTGTGAAGGATTTGAACCAAGTTTCGATGTACCTTTCGGGATGGGAACCTTCTACTCCTTCCGGCAGATTTATCACGCGGATGTTGCTGCGGCGGGACAGCCCCTCCAAGTCGTTCGTCTTCTCCTCCAACTGAGTCACCCGGGCTTGGAGGCTCTGTATACTGTCCTGGTCAGCGGCTGGAGGTTGGTTAGGGTTTTCTCCCCCTCTGCTACTCTGTCGGCCAACTTTCGGTGGTCGTCGCGCAATAAGCAGAGATCCGAGGACAGAGCCCCAAATCTATCCTCCATTGTAATTCGGGAGTGCTCTATTGCAGCCAGCACTCTAATTTGTCGGACATAGTTTGTGGTTGAGCAGTATCCGACGCTTGAGTTTGGTCCAGGTCTAACAGGAGCTGCTGACGTGGTGGGGCTGTTGCCTGCGTGCTATTTGTTTGGCGCTGTCGCCCCATATTGTTGTCGCTCTGGGGCTGCGCTGTTTTTGCAGGCTCTTGTCAACTTCTGAACAGTCTCCTCCTTCGTGGCAGGGTCCGTGGGCTGTTGTTCCCAGAGGATGTCGGCCAATGGAAGACGGACAACTGCCTTGGTCTCTGCTTTGCTGCTTCAGAGTTCGGTAGTGGTCTTGCAATGTCCCTGCAGGCCGCTTGCTAGTTGCGCGTGCTGTCTAGGGGCCTCCTGGCCTCAGCGCATGGGCGCCTGGGTGCTCTCTTGCTAGAGTGTCAAGATTGCGCTTTGGTTGCTTCAGTAGCGCGTTTCTGGCGGTTGCTTAGCGCCAGGAGGCTGCCTCTGCTGTTGTATAGTCTTGTGTCCCCTGCTGGTGTATATTCCGCCGTATGCGGTATCTAGTGACTGCCTCCCCGGTTTTTGCCTGGCGGGTGAGGAAGAGGCGCCCCTCCTGGCGGGCTCTCGGTCTCCGGCTTCAGTGCCAGTTTCTGCCTCTCGATGCGTGTCGGCCCCTCTGCAGCACGGTCAGACGCTCATCTTTGCGGCGTCCTCGAGTCAGCGCTCTCTCTGCACCCACTTGTGTTAGGCGACTCTCCCCGTCTTCTCGCTGCTACAATCGCACTGCAGATGGCTGCCTCACTGGCCCTCTGCTGCGCTGTCGCCTTATACCTCTCCCCGGCCGACCCCGAAGTAGCAGTCTGCGGGCACTGCCTTTCTTCGGGGGTCTCAGGGACTGAGTACAGTTGTGGGGGTATAGTGCGCCCAGACCCCAGCTCTGGTGCCTTAGGTTGTCTTAGCTGTGGCGGCGGGCACCGCTGGTGCCTTTATCCTTTAGTCCCCCCTCCCCCTGGTGCGGCCCCTATTGCGCAGAGCGCCCGGTGATTTCTGCTGCGTCGCTTGCTGAGCAGCTAGGAGGGGGGGGGGGGTCTCTTCTTCTGTGCCCTCCAGCCGCGGGCTGTACAACCCCTTTGCCTATGCATGTGATATGCCCCGTTACCAGGATTGCTTTTGCGAAACTGTTATCACTCCCTTCATTTGACTGTATCCTTGCAATGTGATGCTGTGACTTTCTTTCTGTTTTAGTCATACTTGCTACAATTCCTGATGTATCCCGTGCTGATTAGTGTATTATATTACGATATTGTTCTTTATATTTTTACAGTTTGTTCATTTTCTATCGCACTTTCTTTGATTCAGCAAAAAATGATAGATTAAAAAAAAAAAAAGAAGAATGTGATTTGATGGGCACTTTCCAAAATGTCGTCTTTTTTGCACACTGGCTTACATTTGGAAGGTACAAATGCAGAGAAATCCAATTAGTAATAACAAATGCTCTACTGTTCTGTTTCACCCAAGTCTCCCGATACAAATGCTGCATAACTTGTGTGGGTAGACCTAGTGACAGCGACATGAAAGCCCACATCACATTTTTCCACTGAAAGCTGACCCTTTTTTGCAATGTGGTTAGCCGTGGATTTTGGGCGCTAGCTCAGCCGGCATCTGGAACTAACAAACCTTCACATCTTTGAAAGCTAGACACCCGGAGGAATCTAGGGTAGGGCAACTTGCGTGGCTCTCACCAGGTTTTCCTGCTGAGAAGCCCTTGCTCAAACTTTGACTAGAAAAGAAAAAAACAGGTTTTCCTCAAATATCTGTGATGGAAAGTTCTGGAATCTGTGGGAAGCCACAAATTTTCTATCGGCTAGCCTTTTCCCAGATCTCCCGATAAAAATGGTACCTCACTTGTTTGGGTAGGCCTAGTGCCCACGACAGGTGACCTGATTTGGCAATTGGGGTAGCTGTGGTTTTTGGGCCAGGTCTTGATGGCCACCCTGGGAAACCTACCAAACCCACACACTCCTGAATACTAGACACTTAGGGAGACCAGGGTGATGTTCCTTACCTGAATCCCACAAAGATGATAAACAATAAAAAAAAAAAAAAAACGCTGTCCCACTTTTGGGCGCAGCCTACTGTCCTCAACAGGAATTGATCAAACAAGGTCATTGAAAGTCCCTTTGCAAGGACCATTGACCTTAGTTGTATGCATTCCTGTTGGGACGGAAAAGTCCTCTGCATAGTAATGCCATGTACCCCTGCCCTGAGTGCCGAACGTCTGGATGCTTAATGCTGATTATTTATATATATATATATATATATATATATATATATATATATACACACTGATCATGCATGTGCGCCATGACGTAGGCCGGTCTTGTGCGGGCCCGATATCGCTATGGAGTATGAAGTTCCTCTGCTGTGTGATTAACTCACCCATGGTCTACATCAGTTAAGATGTGGAGTGCTGCGCAGGAGTAAGGACTCTGTGTTGGCTGTTTGTATGCCTGGGAAGGGTCCCGTACAAGGAGGGAACAGTGCTGTGCAAGGCATGTTTGGTTATTAGTACATGTGCTAGGTGTATGTATTCTTGAGAGGAATATATTACATGAGCGACGTAGTGCTGTGCACTGCGTACACAGGAAAAGCATGTGCTGGGTGTATGTGTGCTTGCATAAAGTACAGTACATGAAGGGTGAAGTGAGATTGTGTGTGTTTTTGCAATAGCACATCCTGGTTAAAGATAGAAAAGCTTCATTAGTGAACAGTGTGCGCAGACTAAGTGTGTGTGCGTACATGTTAGAGTACAGTGCATAGAGGAATTATTGCTGAACAGAAAGTGTGCTATGAATGTACTGAGTGGGTATGCCTGCAAGGGTTCATTGTATGGAGGACCCTGGGTTCCCTTTTGGGAAGCTCAGGCCTGACTGCTGAAGACATGAGTAGGAGAGGAATCTCCCCTATGCAGATTGGTGTATTACTGTTTTCCTGTGAGCCAGGTGGGGACCCACTGGTGGGAAAAGGAAGTGACTCTTTTCTCTTTTCCACAGACTGCTCTTTGATTCCGTGATAGATCACATAGAAGGGGCCTGGACACATCTCAGGAAGGAAGGTGGGGCTGATAAGGGAATCATAAAGTGTAGGTCTGGGGGGTTTGGGATTAACTTTTTGATGCACATATCACTGTGGCTGACATCTAGGTGTGAACTCTGGTCACTCCTATGAATTGTGTTGTGGACAATCCACTTCGTAGTCTTGCCTGCTGTGACAGACCTCCTTTTCATCTTCCTTCATAAAAGAGAAGTGTCCACTTCTAAAGAAGAAGAACCCCAACATAAAGCTTCAAAGACCCAAAGCCTAAATCACATTTGGTGTCTGAAAAGGACTATAGGAAGGGGAGGTTAAGTCCCCAAAAATGTGTCATCTGCCAAGCAGACAGACTGGCTTTGTGAGAAGGGGAGCTCTGCAAGACTTTCGCCTGTGACCAGGACTGGGACCAAAACCAGCTAGTCTTCCTGCTGGGTGAGGGGACATCACCCATGAAAATCAAGACCACCTGCCCTGGAGCAGCAGTGCATGCCTGCTTATCAATACTGGTGTGCCCTTTCAGGAAGAGGAGAGTGTTGAAGGGAACAAGGTCCAGTGGGGAGTCCTACTTTGAGGACTCTCTGTGCCAGTGTGAGGATTCAGCTGTACACCAATCAGGCTGTAGCCCGTGTGCAAGGCTGTTGTCGGCGACTCCTGTACGCCAGGAGAGGGCCACCCTTGACTGTGCCAATTATTGAGCGATGTGCGCCAAGCCCACATGGCCTTGTTTCAGTGGCCCCATATGCCAGAGGGAGACACCAGTGAAGAAGTTGTGTGACTGGTGTGCCAAGACTAGTCTATGCCTGACCAGAGACCCCGTATGCCAGAAAGGGGTGCAGTGGTGTGGGCAATTGCACCTGAGGAGTCTATGCTGCATCTGGAAGGTACCGTGACAACTCTGTATGCTGGGCCGGCCTGCCCCAACGAAATCATCAAAGACTTCGCGCCGTCACCTGGGACGGGAGTGGACTGTGACTGGCGGGTCTAGCCGCACCGAAAATACTTCCCTGACTGACCCCCGTGGCCCAGCATGACGACCGGCCCTCGCGGGACTCCAGACGGGAGACGAAGGAATGAATTCCCCCCCACTGGGGAGCACTTGACTTACTGAATTGCTGAGAGCTGGAAGCTGCTCCGATCGCTGGGGAGAGCAGCTGTGCTGCTCAGATGAGTGAGTGTGCGCCCACCTGATGCTTGTACTGCAAGCAGACTGACCTCTCCAAGCAGGATCTGCTGTAATGCCGAACGATTCAGTGCTGCAGGAGCAGTTAAGACTTGAATTATGGCCTTTGGGGCCCTGGGGTATTCGCTGCTGAAGGTGCTGTGGCACCATAGACCCTTTTGACTAAAATCCTGAAGCGTCAAAGGAAATTCTTGAGTACGGCCTAATAGTTTGCATTCCCTGGTGTGGCCATCAAGTGAGAGGGCAAGGACCCTGAAGACATTGTATGAAGAAGGGTGGGCAGGGATTCGCATGACAACTACTAGAGCCCTGATGTCAAGGGGAATTGTGTTGCATTTGAATGTTTCATCTCTTTGCATGTGTAGGGTCAGACTTTGAGTTATGAGTTGTGGTCACTGACTAATCACACCACCACCAGAGGGCCCAACACATTACAACACACACCAAAAACTGGTGCCATTTAAGGGCACATCACTTTCATACAACCACAGGACTGCCAATCACTCCATCTGGTGGCTGGCTGTGTGTGTGAACTGACATTTGGCTGTGTGTGTGTAGTGAACAGCAGCAAGTCAATGCACACACACACACTGCCAGCCAACCGCCGGCCCACACACACCGCCAGTCAGACGCCAGTTCACACACGCACACACCACCAAACACAAGTCTGCACATAGTCAGCCAAATGCCACTCAAACATCACCATGAAGCTCCACACCACTTTAATTTCTAAAACACTCCCATAATGAACAGATTACACACACAAAGAACGGATAGGAAAAAATAAAACATCCAACTAAAAACAGCACATTTTTCCAAATAGAAAGAACCAATCTATTGGTAGAAGATGAAATACCAACTAAGACTGCATACACAACAGCTGTAACAAAGCACATTAAACTACTGCTAACCAGGTATCCAAGCAGACATTATATGGCAATACAGACCACAGTCCGTTCCCTTTTATTCTCATGGTTGCTCCCAATAGTAGAGTTGTGTATGGTACAATTTAAAATGTGGGCAAACAACAAGGAAAGTCTTTTTTGGGTGTAGGAGGAATGTATTTAGGAAAGTGGCGGTCTTTCAAACTAGCCATGTCCTCCACCACTCCGATTCTTGGAACACTTGTCTGCTCGACTGCAACAAGGCTGCCTATTACAGACTGCTGAAACTGTACAAAAGTCATTTTGGAATCTGGAGAACAGTCTTTGAAAACCACATAAGCTTTGAAAGATGCCAAATGAAACAAATGAACAGCCAACGTTTTGAACCAGATGTATGACGTTTGATCAGCATTGTAATGCTCAAACATTTGATCGCCTCTAGCTACACCTTCCACGTGCTTAATGCAGTCTAAAATGCACACAGATTTCCACACTTCTGCTACCTTACCCCAAACAGTCACAGATGAAGTTATTTCCTCGTGAATAGTGAGCATGTGAACATCTCTTCAGTCTGTAAATTTCAAAGCAAGAAGTTCATTACTATGCAAAGCACTGCTCCATTCCCTTTCACGTTTTTTTACACACATGCTCTTTAGAGTAACCTTTAGGGTTAGAGCGGTTTGTGCCACATGCCACAGTGTTCACTTTGAACAATTCTTTAAATAATTTCACACCTGTGTAGAAATTGTCCACGTATAAATGGTGTCCTTTATTAAACAGTCCTCTGGCAAGATCCCACACAATTCTTATTTTTCATTGACCCAAAAGTAGAAGGGCAACGGAGGGGGGGGGAGGTGTCAATTGAAGAATCCCTACCATTGTGCACTCTGGAAGTATATATGCATATCCAGTTGCACGTTCACACAGCATATACAGCTTAATACCAAAACATGCTCTCTTGCAGGGAATGTATTGTCTGAAAACCAAACCACCTTGAACAGTACCAGAGACTCATCCACAAATATCGCCATCCCTCGAACATGGATCTCTGAGAAACGATCTACTAAATGGTCAAGGACAGGTTTAATCTTCAAGAGACCATCACAATCGTGGTGATCTCGCTCATGGTATTGCTATAGCTTTATCCACAGAATGCATCATCCGGTGCAGAGGCAAATACTGATCTCGACATGTTGCTGAAATATACCAGATGCCATCAAGGGACTAGTAGACCTATATAAAGACAGTGATGGCTTCCTTATCAATCCCATCATCAAAGTTAAACCCCAGAATTGCTTAATCTCATGGAGATTTGTGAGAGTCCACCATGTAGCTGTAAAGTGTGTTTTGACTCTGGCACTGTTGTCCCTCCAAAAACTGTTCTGCTAGTCTGCTCAACAATATCATCCAAAAACACATCAATAAACAGTTGGAAGAAATTGATAGGCAAAAAGTTCAGTATTGACTCTACACCCTACAGCACAACTAAAGGCAAGCAAAACATGCTGCACCAACTAGGATTTAGTACTTCCAGTGCGAAGCAATCCAGTTTGCTCTTGCTGCATTACCGTCATATCAGTGTCCTTCTCTAAAAGAGGCACTTTATCAGCACTAATACTGGATTCCTCGTCGGATAATTCCTCTGAGGCAGAAAATTCACTGCCAAATTCTTCAACGTGGTCCTCTGCCTCAGCTGCAGAGACAGTTTCAAAGCCATGCTCAGAGACAGATTAAAAAAAAAAAAAAAACTAAAGCCTGCTGGGCAGTCAGCCTGCGGGCAGCCATAATGCTTACTAATGAAACGAACACAGCTAAAAACAACAACATATGACACGGTGTCGAATTTGATACAGCCACATTTTGTTGAGTTCTAACAGTAAATGTAACTATTGATATAATAATCTGTGAAAAACTATCAATACAAGCCACACAATGAACTTTATACTCCAAAAAGTTACCTCTCACTTGCAACGGACAGCTAGAATGAGGATCAACTAAACCTACTCTGCACTTACACCTCAAGCACCATAGATATCCCACTAGAAAGAAAAACCCCAAAAATAATTACACATAGCACATTTTAAAACTTGCTCAAATCCATATATTATTTCGAAAGTCAAAGAAACAAAAGCCAAAGATGCTCAAATTATAACATCCGTTTAAAAAAACAAACTAACATTCAAACAGGGCAATAATGCATTCCATTTTTTTTCCTCCAAACGTTTTATTGAGATGTTTTTCCGTTACAATACAACATGACAGGACAGGGACATCATAACATATACATGACAATCATCATTTGGCATCTAAGACCTATCAGTCTTAGGATAAGCCCGCTGTGGGGTAATGGGTAGAGTCTGATTAGGGGCAGTCACAGGCGGACCACCGCTGGGAGGAGGAAAGTGCATATTAACGGAGCGATCCGTGCCGAATGTTTGGAGAAGAATGCTGATCCAATGTGTCATCTTCAAATATGGGTACCACTTGAATAGCAAACATGGGGTACGGGTGAAGTTGCATAACAGTGTGAATTTTATGGGATCATAGTGTCGGGGGCAATATGGTGGCAGACCGGAGGACATCAGGGAGTGCTGCAATAGGGGTTGTGGCCCATGGTGGAACTGAATAAGAACTGCTGTCGTGGCAATGCACAGAGTGATTCCAGGGCAGCTACTCAGCAGGAAAGGGGAGCTGCGGGTCAATGCAATGTACTATTCCTGGTGGGGGGAGAGGGAGGGTCGCTGTGTGATGTCCCTGGGGTGTAGAGGGGGTGCCCGCTTCCTGCATCTCCCCGCGGACCTGCATGAGCATAGTGTCCCATGTTTTGCTATGGGCCGTTTGCGGAGGGCAAGCCTCCTCGTGGCGCAGATTTGTGCTTTTGGCTTCTCCCCATTGGAGAAGAGCCATCTGCCATCTTAGTGGGAGCGGTGGCTGGGAAGCCCTTCAATGTAGGGTGATAACTCACTTAGCGAGCAGTAGTGCCAGATTTGCAAAACGGGTCTGAACTATATTTTTTCTCTCACCTATAGACCCCTAGAGCCATCACCTCCCACGTACTCAGGTGTGTGAATTCCGTAACAGATGCCAGGGTGTCATGGACTGCTTGCCATTATGTAGCTAGGGTGGGACCCTCCCACAGCATGTTCTGGAGGTCCGTGGTGTCAGAGTGGCATCTAGGGCATGTGCGGTTGACAGCGAGGAATATGTTTCGTTTTGTCAGGATCAGATAGGCCCAATGTAAGACTGTGTATTGGATGCACTTAAATTGTGTGTTGCGAGAAATTACTTTGGGTGATTCAAGTGCCTGTGCCTATTCTGAATTGTGTAACGGTCACCCAATGTCGTCCTCCCAATTTTGTCGCAGGGAGACACCAGTATTATCTCTGATTACTTTATGTAACCATATGATCAGATGACACCCGATGCCTATAGTGTATGGACGACTGCATGTGTCGGGGGGGGGGGTTCATCGTTTACTATGTGTCACGTCATGCTGGACATCACCAACAACTGGCCATATTGGAATAAACTGGCCCTGAGAATACTACGGTCTTGACGCAATTTGTCAAATGTCATCAGATGTTGATCTTGGCACAGGTCCCCCAGTGTTTCGATCGATTTGTTGTGCCTATTGGTCAGGTCTTCTGTCGTGAAAGCGAGGCAGCCCTTGGAGGGGAATCTCGGGGCGTATGGTAGGATATGATGCGTCAGCTGGAACACCCGGGCTAGACACTTTTGGGCCACCCAAGTATGGGGGGACCAGGAATGGTGGGGTTTGAGGGAGGGTAGTAAGAGCTGGTGGAGAACAGCTACTGGCAGGGGACACTCATCTGTGGCTTTTTTATACAGGTTACCTCCTGCCAGCCAGTGTGACACCCACTGGAGCTGCGCCGCCAAATAGGATTCGAACGTGGGGGCACCCAGCCCGACCTGTCCTACCGGCAGTTGAAGTTTGTTGAGGGCTACTCGGTGGCACTTAAAGTCCCACAGCATTTCCCCCAGCTTGACATATAGTTTGCTGAAGAATGCCCTGGGTGGGTAGATCAGGATGTTCAGGGCATAATATTAAAGGTGGGGGAGGACTATAATTTAAGAAAGGGCGATATTTTATTTTTCGCATTAAGAGCTAGTGGTAGGCACTTACAGAACTGGGTCTGGCATTTAAGGGAGGTGCGGCCCGTTTCTTGTTTCCCCTCGAAAAAGTCGGCCTGTGAATGATAGAGCTGGATTTCTACGTATCGAGTTGTTTGCACGGCCCAGTTGAGGGTGGCATCACCCAACCGTATGTCTTGTGGAGGCTCGTTCCGGTGAAGGGGTAAAACACATGACTGTGTCCAGTTGACCCTGCAGCTCCCTCAAACTCCAGGAGCTTAGCATGCACTTGTTCATTGCCAAGGCTGACATTGCAGAGGTATATTAATTCTTCATCGGTGTATATTCTCCTGAGTGTACACCCCCAGCTCTTAAATTCCCCAGTGTGTGCCCTCTGTCCTGAGGCGGACGGCAAGGGGTTCCATAGCAATAGTGAATAAGGCAGGGGCGAAGGGACAACATTTGCGGGTACCCCGGCCAATCTGAAAGGGAATGGAGATTAAGTGATCAATGCATACCGGGACTCTGGACCAGTGTAGAGCAACTTTGTGTACACAAGCAGTCGCTCCCCAATGCCTACCTTGGTGTCTGGAAGAACTATTCCCAGGACAGCATGCCAAACACCTTCCCCAGGTCAAGTATCAAGGCCGCCGTGGGTGGAACTGCAACAATGCCTGTTACATCACATGGAAGAAACACCTGAGGTTGGTGGAGGTATTATGGCCGGGGACAAACCTGTTTTGGTCCGGGTGTACAATGTAGGGCAGCACTTGAATGTATTGGTCCTCAAGTATTTTCCCCAAAATCTTCTTTTCGGCCCACAAAAAAGCTATGAGGCGATAGGACGATAAATGTGTGGGGTCCCTCTCGGGTTTTAGTAGGGAGGTTATGAGGGATTACCTAAGTGAGGGGGGTAATGTCCCTGCTTCAAGTGCCTTGTCCTACATATCTGAGTTTTGGGGCCAAATTGGCTGAGAAACGGTCGTAGTACTAGATGGGTAGACCATCCATGCCCGTTGACTTATTACGGGCCAGGTCATAGATGGCCTTCTTCACCTCGACCACTGAAATAGGAGTGTCTAGTTCTTCACGCTCCAGCGCCGAAATAACAGGACGTTGGGTGGGGGGGGCGCTTGCTATAAATTAGTGTGATGCTGTTGGGTGCACTGCTGGTCATACCCAATATAAATCGGAGTAAAAGGCATGGAAGGCTTGGAGGATACTGTACTGTGTATACAGGGAAGGCTCCTGGGCCAGGACAATCTCAGTAATTGAGGGTGTGGTAACCTCCTGGCATGCAGCGAACCATGCCAGGAGGCTGTCCGGTTTATCGCCCGTGGAGTGCATCCTGGCTGTACATGCGGCAAAGTTGTAGCAGTGAAGGTGCTCCAGGAGGGTAGCGTGTCTAGGTTTGGTTTCAGTGAGAGTCTCTTGGGCTTCTGCATCATGTTGGGCCCTGGCGCTCCAGCTCCACCAGGGCTGACTCTGTCCGGATCAGGTCTCTCTCAAGGTCTCAACGCACTCCCACGATGTCAAGGTGGACATCCAATATGTTAGTATAGTCCCCCACCTAGTATTCAGGAGATGTCTAACCATTGCGCTAGGGCCCCAGGCAAAGAGGCCCAGAAGTCGGCCTGATCCGTATTCGGGGCGTATATGCTTCCCAGGAGTACCTGAGTACCATCAAGGCGGCTTTCTGCTGAGGCATATCTGCACTTGTGGTCTATTACAGTGGTGAGGGGCTGAAACGGTGTGCCAGGGTGAATCCATATTAAGGCTCCACGAGAGTATGCAGAATATGTTGTACGATAGATTGCTCCCCACCATCGCTTCCACAGACTGAAGTTCTCCGTTGCTAAGGTGCGTTTCCTGCAGGAAAAACACACATGCGCGTGCTGTCGCTTACGGTGACAATATATAGGGAAGCGGCATCGTCCTGGGTGCATGCCCCTAATGTTAAGGCCATCTATTGGAGATGCATCGGTGTGGGTAAGAGTACAGATGACCTCCCTGCGTCGATTTTCCCCCACCCCCAACACTGAGTGGGTGTACAGTGTATGGTGGTGTTTGCTCGCGCTGTATGGGGAATAACTGCTAGAACAGCATGGCAAAGCCAGAACAATAATCCGAGCCGGCAGCAGCAGCCTGCTCGCCCAAACTAAGACATGATGCAGTCATCGTGGAGGGGGAGTGGAGACAGCGTCTCATGGCGGGTCAAGCAAAAGTATCTGGAGGAAAAGGTCAAGAGTTAAGGGGGATACCCTGGAGGGGCAACTAGGGATCCAGGTGTGATGAGGGTCTGGTGCCAGACCACTGGGGAACATGCCCTGTGGGCACACCAACAGAGGCAGCATCCGGCGAGGTCTGCTTTAAGAAGCAGCAGTGTCCACTGGAACTATGGGGCCCATTGCCCATGACCAGAGAGGTGAATCACCGCAGGGCACCCTTAAGCAGAGGCGACGGGCACAGACCCTAGTCATCCACGGTGATATCAGTGTCGGAGTATATCATTGGATGTCTGCAGAGTAACTGGTCATCACTAACGGTGGATGTGGCATCACAGTTCAAAGGTAGCACAGGTTGGCAGAATGACAAGGCCATTGCAGTGGCTGACTGCTAACCGTCTTGGAGCTCCTGCTGGGAAGGCACTCTAGGCCAACAATGCAGGTCTTGGGATCCGCGATCCCGGTGCCCCCGCCGCGGTTGGGTCCTGAGTTTTTGGAATAGGTGGACCTGGTGGTCTTGCTCAAAGGAGAAGTAAGGGAATAGTTCTGAAGCTGGGTTGAAGGACCGGATCCAGTTTTCCAGGTAGGTTATCATGGTGTCAGGGACTTCGGAACCCTCCGGAATCCACACCACCCAAATTTTGTTGCAGCATGCCCAGCCATCTGCATCTTCTGCATGATCTTCAAGCTTCTTGAGGTGTTCGGTGAGATCACGGATGCACCTCCCTTGTGCTGCTAGCTGAGGCGTGATGTTCAATGGCATGTGTTCTGTGTCAGTTACCCTAGAAACCAGTTTATGCTTCTCATTCCGGAGCAGGCCGAGTTCAGTGAGCACCTCCTCGATCTTCGACGTTCTGGACGTGGCAATGGCTTGCAGGATAGCATCCAGCTTATCCTGGGCTTCCAGGGGCTGTGCTGAGTGCGATTGGCTGTGATCTGGTGGGCCCATGGAGTCTGGCGATGGCGGCCTGGAAGGTCCCTTTGTTTGTCTGTGACGCCCTATCGCTGACCGGAGGCGCCCCGATGCAGAAGTGATGGGTGTGAAGGAGTATGATCACTGGACGCCGCATAGGCCCTGCTCCAAGCCGCTAGAGGGGGATGGTTTGTTGGTGGAGTACCCCAGGCAAGAAGAGGCATTGTGCAGCAGTGAATAGGGTAGGTGCCTCTTGACTGGATGTCAGAGATGCAAGAAGTCTACTTGGAAGAAGCAGGCCCCCAGAGGGTCCATCAAGGCCCCCTGCCTGCACCAGGCTGCCAGGCACGCTGGACCTCTTCTTGAAGCCTCACTGGCTAGGCTAGCAGCGTCACCACCACATGTCCCCTGGCGCCCTAGCAGGGGAAAAGACGGAAGGAGTCTGCAGGGTCAAAGAGGATCTTGTTTCTCTGCTGAGGGCAGCAGGAATTATTGCAGTGTGCTCCTGCTTATAATACTATGCCCGGCTCTCTCATCTGTGATGGCTGTGGGGTGGAGGGGAGTCTCAGCATACTTTGCGGCACCAGCTAACCGGCCTGCCTCACGTACTCCTGCTGGTCCCAGGTCGCTCCCCCACGGGGACGGCAGTGGTGTCCGAGCTTTGGCGAGGCCCACAACTACTGGCATCCAACCTTGCCCCGCCGGTGACTGCCCAGGCGAGACTGGTGGGCGAGAGGTGGCAACAATAGGCTAGAGCGGGAGCACTTCGTGCCATAGTCAGAGGGCTGCGAGGGAGAACAGGATGGCCCCTGTTCAGGCCATCTCGCCAATTGTCCTGTGCTGATGGAGGCCGGGGGGGGGGGGTCGCCTCTGGCCTTCGCGTTACTGCCCTCCGGGCCTGGCTCAGGCTCCACCCTCGGTCCCCGGTAGCAGCCGGCCATGTGGCCCCGGGAAGGCTCCAATATCCACCAGAGGAGGCCTTGCGCTGCCAGTCTGCCCAGGTGTCTCTGGCCCCCAGGAGTGGTGGTGAGGTGAGGCACCAAGCGTGGCCCGCCACAGGTAGCAGCTTTGCCCGGCTGGCGACCGCCCACTTCCAGTCGGCGGGCAAGAAGAGGTAACAATGGGCAAGGGAGGAGAAGAGCCTAGAGTCTCAATCGGGAGGACGGTGAAGGTGAGCAGAACGGCACCCGGTCACGCTACACTGCCAACCATCCTCCAGCAATACAGGCCTCAGGGGGAGGGGCGCTCCTCCGGCCTTTATGATGCGGCTTCTCGGGCCCGGTGTTTGCACCCCCTGGTGCCTGCTTGGTCCACGGCCTTGGGAGGGCTCCAATACTCTCCATCAGGGACCTCTTGCTGCTAAGTCCACCACAGTTTTGAGAGGGCCCGGCGAGGCTCCAGATGAGGCCTGTCACGAGGCTGCTAGCTGAAAATTGCTCTCCCCGCTGGCATGGAGGGCGGCATTAGGTGCCCCAGCGTTCTGTCTACACCTCCCGAGGGTGGCTGCTGGGGAGGCGTGCTGAATTAGCAGGAATCATGTAGATTACCCGGCCCTTAGGCACGGGCTTCACAAAAGGTGATCTGCCATTTTGCGCGGTCAAGCCACGCCCCGGCAACTATCACTCAATAAGCAGCAAATGCTATCCCCGTCAAATGTTGTTGTCAACAGCCCTGCGGAAGAGCCGAACAACATCTTGCCATTACCAATGCATGGTGAACATGGGTCTCGTAGCATATCAAAATCTGCACCGTATAAAGCTGCCTGTAGTAAGATCACAGACTTTTATTGCAGAGAAAAACATGGTCTGCAACAACCTCGCCACCTTCTTCCACTGCAAGTTCAAGGAGATCTACGACAGCTTCGCAACCCAAGACACCCCCCACCCGCAACCACTGCACCCAATGGCTCCAGACCCCACCATACCCTGCCCAACTGGACCACCCTCACCTCCGACGACACCCTTCAGGATCATGGAGAGCATCCACTCCGGAGCCCCCTCAGATCTCTGCCCTCACCACATCTTCAACAAAGCCTCCATCGCACCCGAGCTCTGCCGCACCATCAACTGCTCCATCGAGTCCGCCACCTTTCCTGGAAACACGCAGAGATCAACCCACTGCTGAAGAAACCCTCTGCCGACCCGACGGACCTCAAGAACTGCAGACCCATCTCTACTTCCCTTCCTAGCCAAAGTCATCGAGAAAGCCATCAACGCCCAACACTCAGAGTTCATCGAAACAAACCACATCCTGGACCGATCCCAGTCTGGTTTCAGAAGCAACCCCTGCACCGAGACCGCTTTCCGAGGCGCTACAGACGACATCCGCACCCTCCTCAACCGAGGCGATACTGCAGCCTTCAGCTGCCTTCAACACCGTCTCCCACCACACCCTCTGTGCAAGACTCCACGATGTCGGCATCCGCGACAAAGCTGTAGATTGGATCTGCTCCTTACTCACCGGCCAAACAGTCAGACTTCCGCCGTTCTACTCAGAACCCACAGAGATCAGCTGCGGAGTGCCTCAGGGATCCTACCTGAGCCCCACCCTCTTCAACATCTACATGGTCCAGCTTGCAGCCATCGTCCGAAGCCATGGACTCAACATCGTCTCCTACGCTGACGACACCCAGCTGATTCTCTCATTCACAGATGAACCCACAGCCACCAAGAGCAACTTCCACAACGGAATAAAGGCAGTTGCCACCTGGATTAAGGACAGCTGCCTCAAGCTCAACTCCGACCAAAGTCCTCATCCTGGGCTCCTCCTCCCTCAGCCAGGGACGACTCCTGGTGGCCCACAGTGCTCTGAACCACCACCCCCCCCCCCCCCACAAACACTGACCACACCTGAAACCTCGGCCTCATCCTGGACTCCTCGCTTCCACACGCTCCGCCTGCTTCGGAAGATCTTCAAGTGGATCCTCACCGAGTCCTGGAAAACGGTCACTGATACGCTCGTCAGCAGCAGACTCGACTACGGCAACGCACTCTACGCCGGCACCACTCAAAAACTTCTAAAGAAACTGAAGAATATCCAGAACGCCTCCACCAGACTCATCCTGAACATCGCCCGCCGCAGCCACGTCACCGGTCAACTGAGAGACCTTCACTAGCTACCTGTCAACAAAGGAATTACCTTCAAGCGCCTCACGCATGCTTGCAAAGCCCTCCACAACGCCGGACCTGCATACCTCCACCACCGCCTCTCCTTCTACACTCCCACCAGACATCTCTGCTCCGCCCAACGTTCCCTGGCCACCATCCACGGATCCGCAAGACCACAGCTGGAGGAAGATCCTTCTTCTACCTCGCTGTGGAGACCTGGAACTCCCTGCCTCTACATCTCAGGCAATAACCATTGCTGCCTCAATTCAGGAATGAACTCAAGACCTGGCTCTTAGACTGAACCGCAGCTCAAACCCCTCCCCCTTTCAGCCCCTTGAGACTCTAATGGGTGAATAGTTGCGCTTTACAAGAATCCTGATTGATTGATTGATGGTCGAAACTTCTCTGTTACAAGCTTTAATCAATGCAGGTTCAGATGGCAGCGCAAAAGACTAAAATGACTTTGCAGCCTTTACGTGCAGGCTCAGAAAGATTGTTCACGCCAGCTGATGCACTTTTGGTTATGGTAGAGTCTCCAACAGGTGCCCAGGTGCAACTGCTGCAGTAAACCTCTGCATAATGGGCAGTGTCGGTGCCAATCAAGTGCTCCTATGAATTCACAATCTGCTTCCACCCAAGAAAGTTTACATCAGTCAGATCTGGGTCTCATTACTACCACAGTACTTATCCATAAAAGAGCGGAGTCCCAGGTTCAGCATATATCGGGCCTGCAGAGCACCACAACTGATGACGGCAGTGGAACTCTGATTGGAGAGCACATTAGGACACATAATCCTAGTATGTTGAACTGTTAAAATTGCTTCCATAACCAGAGACAAATCTTCTCATTCGTTCGAATTAGATGACGAAATTCTAGAACTACCACTCTCCACCTAGGCCTCTGCCATTGTCAAGTGCTTGCCTAAATCGCACTTTGTCATCTTCCTCGCTCTTTTTTTAGATTAGAGGATAATTCAACAGGCAACCAGGTGAACAAAAGGCCTGAGACTCCCCCAGCCCAACCAGTTCTTGCAATTATGACCACAATGTTCAAGACCCTTGATATAGCATCTACAGCTTTAACTGTCCAAACTACAAAAATAGATGACCAGACTTTGATCTTGCGTAACTTCGCAAATTGCATTAATCCATAATAGAATGCATTCAATGGAGGAAGCACTGTTAGAATCATTGAGTGGTCCTAAAGAGGAGATGCATGTAATTGTTCTGCTATTCTATCAAAAAATGTTGAGGCTCCAGAAGTCCTAATATCTATTCTAGATGACTGCACAAATGAGTTTTGGGGTGGAAGGTACCTCCAAGGTTGCATTAAATATAAAGGATGTCCTCACAAAAAAGTAGAAGGCATAGTGGTTTATCTGCAGTCTGCCCCTCCACACTTCAGGGCCTTTAGTACATTACATCTACTTCTTTTGGAGAAAACTTTGACCAGCCCAACTGTAAGCCTGAGGAAGAATGTGAAAAGAATGTCAAGTTGAGGAATAAAGGGCAGAAAGCCCGAGTGTATAAAATGTGTAGAAGATTTTCCAGTAAAAAGCAGGGAAAATCCTTGGTCTCGGATCATGGAAACAGCTTGTGCATGAAGGTGCCACACCAATTAGGGCTGTTAGGGAATCTGCTGCACAAGATCCATGCGCAGAGCCACAATGTCAGGTTGAGCTTCATGGAGTCCAAGTTATAGCAAACACCACTTTACCAACTTTGTCCTGTTCTCCGATAAAATGTGATACATCTTGTAAAATACTCACTTGTATGCAGAGAATCCCCATGGGCCTAAGAGTCCCAGTTTACTCTTTTGCAGAGCCTTCACAGACAGCCAAGTGCAGTCCGAAGCTCATCTCTATTAACAACACTCCCTACTTGCTGAATGCAAAAACTGGGGCGAAGAGTGCTCCCCCAGCAGAAAACGTCCTACCTATTTGAAGGAGCAATCGCTAGCAATAATGCTGCTATACCAGGTAGTTACAACCCACCTTCCCTATTAGACCCAGCCTGGGGGCTTAGTGACTTTCCACGAACCTTCATCAGCCCAATTTAACCAGATATCAGTATCCCATACACTCACAAATGTTCCTCCACATCAAGTTATGAATGCAGCACCATCAGTAGTTTGGTTGAACTTGTTGCAGGTAGCTGTTAGGTAATCAACAGATGTTTACATTACCCAAGTACAAGTACCCACAATTTAATTTCTGGTCCTTTATATTAAGCCTGATCTATCTAATATGACACGAAGGAAGCCGTTGCTACTATCATCACAACTGCCCATGAGGCATACTAAGGGACGAGAACTGGACTGCCATTGGCAAACTCCACCCCGAAATATAGAAAAGCAGGAAGGTGCAGCCTTTAAGCAGCAATGGCCTAGTAGCTGTAATGGTATGGACTTAGCACATTACTCTTGGCAAGATAAACAAGCCTTCTCTGTGAATAAAGCAGCAACATTCAATCCAAGTCATAAAAGGTCATCCTATTCACTCCAGGGGTTTTCAAGATGTCCTGAACAGCGCAAATATAATCAAAAAATCAATTCACTTCCAGGTCTTTGAAAAATAATCTTGTATGATCTATACAGGGTTGGTTTTGTTCCCAGCCCTCGGGCAGGAAATAGAGACCATGATTACAAGGTGGTCTGACCCATCTTTGGCAGAGGTGGTTTTGTCGTATAATGCTGCCGTGGAACGTTGGGGTATCTTGGTGGCAGAAGGAGACCCGGAACCCCTGCTCCTTTGTATTTGAAACATCTTTCATTACACACCACTCAAATTAATCAAGGAATAAAGCAAACCCCAAACAGCTTCTGAGATTAGCTAGTGTCCCCAGTAGCATCCTCACCAGCTCTTCGGATGAAATAAGTGACAATTTAAGAGTAACTGTTTGTGCCGTTGATGTGGTGGATTGTTTTGGATTGGATAGACTTGATACAACTGGTACTAACCAACATTCTATTAGAAGTTATTTGCCGGCACCTACCATATCTGTACCTAGTGGTTTAAGGCCCAAAGCTACATAAAATCAGTACTCTTAATCTGAACTACTGCCACAGAGAGCATATGAGTTAAGACCTGCTCGGAATGTGAGCGGGCAGGGCCACATACTGAGCTGGCATATTGTAGGGCTAAGGCCGAAAATGGATGCTCTGGATTAGGTTGCCTTCATCAAAAAAATAGCATTTGCTGCTTCCAGGAAACCCGGTCAGTTGGAAACCTGGACCTGCATGGGTATGTAACCTTCTGTACAAATGCCATAAAAGTAGGGCAGAGGAGGCCAAAAGGGGGGTTGGCAACTTTGGTTTCAATCAATATCTGTGGGACCAAATTGGAAAAACATGAAGTTAATGCAAACATTTTACATGTGAGAATTGTCATTGAACACAATTAACATTATGAATATATATATTCCCCCGTAGACCTCAAGAATTATCTCGCTGCTGTCAGTGAGCTGGAGTTTCACATAACTAACATAAGGAGTGAGTCTCCTGAGGCAAGGTCTATTTGTAGGAAAAATACTAGATTGCACACTGTTGTCTGCGATGATTTCAGTACTCGTCCGGACAGATTGATGGTGGATGTGGAGATGCGTAGTCAAGAGCCTATTTAGGGACTCCCTCGACTAGATGTCCCCATAATAAGATCTTCTAAGCGGTGCAGAATTCTAATCGATTTTTATTTTTATTTTTATTTAGGAATGAACTGCGACTTTTGAATGGTCCATACTGTATTAGACTGTCTGGGCCAATTTACTTTCAGAGCTGGTAAACATGGCAGTTTGACTAGGTTTGTGGACATGGAGTCCTTGCATGTTGTTACTGACATGAACATCATTTAATGGATAGAGAATGATCATGACCCTCTAGTGGTAACTTTAAACCTGTGGTTGGATCTCGAACAGTGGCTGAAAGCAGTCAGAACTTAAAGTTCAACAAATCTCGCTAAAGCCAAGCGAGAAATTTCTTGTGGCAGGCTGGTTGCCCCTTAACTAAGCAGATAAATCTCGCCTTAAATAACTGTTGAAAACAAGAGTGTGATGATCTTATATCATTGCGTGATCAAATGAAACCAGCGGCCCCTCTTAAGCTGGAACCCACCACTAAGCTTGATCTAGTTAGAAGATGAACCATGCATGGCCAGCTGGACTTCAAAACTAATGAGCCTCACATGGTTTGACGACGAATGCCTAAAACTAAAAGCGGCCTTGGCTTTGCGCTCCAGAAAATTCTGCAATGGGCGAAAAACACTTTCTGTTGCTAAGGAAAGAGTACACAAAGTTGATTCAATTAAAAAAAAACAGAATCTGCACGTCAAAACGTGGTTTAAACTCCTGGAGCAAATGCTAACAGAAGATTGTTCTGGAACTTGATTTGGTGGGGATGTGACGGTTCCCAGAGAAATCTAGAGTTTGGTATCTTGGCTCATGCATGGATTGATCACTTTACTGCAGTATATAATCCAGGACAGCATAGTATTTCGATCGTAGTTTTGGTTTTGTCCACAAGCTCCCGTAAAGTACTAGAATAGATTAACATTAGAACGCCACCATTGGCAAAATCTGACGGCCTGGGTCCAGAATTTACAGAAATTGAAGTTCAAGCTGCTATTTTAAGCCAAAAATGCATGAAAGCGCTCTGTCCGGATTGAATTCCAATAGATATCTACTGCAACAATTTAACTACCTGGGTTCCAATTTTAACTTCCGCCTTTAATGCTATGTGGGAATTTGAGGAAGTTCTAGCCTCCCGGAGAAAGGCAGTCGTTGTGCCTTTGCACAAAGGAGGTCCCCGAAGTATGACAGGAAATTACCACCCAAGCTCTCTTTTGGATAGCGCAGGATAAATCTACACTAAATTACTGTCAGTCCGGTAAGAGGCCTGGGTTCAGGTCCATAGGATCCTGTCTCTATTCCAAGCTGGTTTTCGCAAGTCTCAAGGTACGATTGATCAAGCTGCCAGACTGTATACTGCCTGTCTGAAGTACACGTATGTGAAACAATCGGTGTTATTCCTAATATTTATCGATTTAAGCCTTCGATTCTATAGACAGGCTGGCTTTGGTTGTAATGCACTTCTCATCTAGAGCCTGTCAATCTCTCACATCCTATTAAGCTTCTCCATCAGAATAATACAGCTGTGGTGAGATTTGGCCTTCAGGGCAGAGTGCACTCCAAGCTTTGGCATATAAGTAGGCATGAGGCAAGGGTTTGTGCTTGCATCGCTTCTATTTAATCTGTTCATTATTTTAATTAGCATTAAATCTGCATGTCCCTTTGATTAGGGGGGGATGAAAACACCTATTTTGCTGTTTGCCGACGATACTGTTTTATTCGCCTAAATAGAACTTTCCATGCATACACTCCTCAATGGTTTTGAAACCTACTGCTCCAAGAAGAATCTTAAAATTAACATCTCAAAAACCGAATATATGCAAGTCAACTCACGGCACAGCCTAAAAAAAAATCATTCAGGGTAAATAATCAGCCGTTGGAGCGTGTTGACTTTTATGATTATCTAGGGATAAGGTTCGATGCTAACTTAACTTGGGGCAAACAAATGAGAAGAACTAAATGAGTATGCTTCAGCAATCAAATGCCCTTCTCTTTATCAGCAGTGTTGGTCTAAGATGCATCAGGCCAGCTCTACGGGCCTACCAGGCCAGAGCACTCCCCGTTGGCCTGTATGGGGCTGAGATTTGCTGGAGCAGCAAGTCACCAGGACTTCAGAGATCGAGAACCAATGTCTGCGGTGCTTGTTACAGGCTGGCGCAGGAACTCTGGCAGCTTTCAGACATGAGTTGGGCTTACACAGTATTGATGCTGTTGCAGAAGTCAAGCTGCTTTGTTTTGGCATCGAATATGGCCCAAACCGAACTTACTATTTTGCCTCATGCCAATTTGTGAACTTTGGGAAAGTAGCAATTCTCACAAGCTACCATGGTTCAAACACATTGCATATACCCCTCCCACCATTGGTTATCAGGAATATTTGAACTAACCCAGCGTATATGAGGCAGTCAGCCTTCGAGATAATATAAGAAAAATATTGGATATGGTCAACAAATCGGCTTATGGCATGGTAAACTGCTACTTGTATTGCGGCAAATTTGGTTTTGAGGCCTATATATACACCAAGTCTTTAATCCCAATTGAGCTAGCAATTTTAATAAAATTTAGACTAGGGTGTCTCCCTGTAAAGACCTTCACACAAGTGGTCAAAGTCTAGCAGTGACTGTTCTTGCCCCTGCTCACATGGTGGAGATGAGACCCTCATTCATTTTATGTCACTCTGTTGCTTTTCTTTGCCAACAAGGAGGATTCTTCGCCCCCTTTTTAAATAGTATGATATTAGACACTGTTGCCGCTCTGAGTTTTTATTTAAGGATTGATATTAATTCTATCCTCAACTCAGTGTCCTCTTACATTTACGCAGCATGGAAAGTGACGCAGCCGTGGTATAGATAGCAGAATTCCAATCCCAGAGTTCCAGATGTGTTTTATTTATCACAATTTAAATGTTTCATTATTTTTCAACTGTGTCTACCTACAGGCAGAAGATGAATTTTAATCAGTCAGAATGTTTTTGCACAAAGCACTTCAGTAGAACCCATTGCTGTCTTGTTGATTGTATCTGGATGCAGAGTTGTTCTATTTTGAAACTAGTAGTTTTACTAATTACCTTTGCAGAATTAATGAGTGAGGAAAATAAACAAGGGTCTTCCGGATAAACTTGTTTTATATTTAAAAACTCTTTCATTGCATTTTGTTTTCATATTTGTTTGTGGAATAAACGTATTGCTCGTATTCACTTTTATTGAATTAGAATGTGGATTTTATTATTTGTATATTGTATGGCTTATGTATATAAGCTGGCACAGTAAATATGCCAATCAATCAATCAATCAAGCATTTGTATAGCGCGCTACTCACCCGGAGGGTCTCAAGGCGCTAGGGGGAGGGGGGTCCGCTACTGTTCGAACAGCCAGGTCTTGAGTTGCTTCCTGAAGGAGAGGTGGTCTTGGGTCAGGCGGAGGTGGATGGGTAGGGAGTTCCACGTCTTGGCAGCCAGGTAGGAGAAGGATCTTCCTCCCGTTGTGGCTCTTCGGATGCGGGGGACGGCGGCGAGGGCGTGGTTGGTCGATCGTAGCTGGCGGGTGGGAGTGTAGAAGGTCAGACGGTCGTTGAGGTATCTGGGGCCTTGGTTGTGGAGAGCTTTGTGTGCGTGGGTGAGGAGTCGGAACGTGATTCTCTTGCTGACGGGGAGCCAGTGCAGGTCTCTCAGGTGTCCGGCGATGTGGCTGTGTCGGGGGATGTCCAGGATGAGTCGAGCTGAGGCGTTCTGGATGCGTTGGAGTCTTTTCTGAAGTTTGGCTGTGGTTCCGGCGTAGAGGGAGTTGCCGTAGTCCAGTCGGCTGGTGACGAGGGCCTGGGTGACCGTCTTCCTGGTTTCGGTGGGGATCCACCGGAAGATCTTCCGCAGCATGCGTAGGATGTTGAAGCAAGACGAGGAGACGGCGTTGACTTGTCTGGTCATTGAGAGGGAGGAGTCCAGGATGAAGCCCAGGTTGCGTGCGTGGTCCGTTGGTTTGGGTGCGTTGCCCAGGGCAGGGGGCCACCAGGAGTCGTCCCAGGCGGAGGGTGATGATCCTAGGATGAGGACTTCCGTCTTATCTGAGTTCAGTTTCAGGCGGCTGTTCCTCATCCACTCGGCTACGTCCTTCATCCCTTCATGTAGGTTGGTTTTGGCGGTTGTGGGGTCGTTGGTGAGGGAGAGGATCAGCTGGGTGTCGTCGGCGTAGGAGATGATGTTGAGGTTGTGTTGGCGTGCGATGGCTGCGAGGGGGCTCATGTAGACGTTGAAGAGGGTGGGGCTGAGTGATGATCCTTGTGGTACGCCGCAGATGACTTCGGTGGCCTCGGAACTGAACGGGGGGAGGCGGACTCTCTGGGTTCTTCCGGCGAGGAAGGAGATGATCCACTCCAGTGCCTTCTCTTGGATTCCGACGTTGTTCAGGCGTTGCACTAGGGTGCGGTGGCAGACTGTGTCGAACGCTGCGGAGAGGTCCAGGAGGATGAGGGCCGCTGTTTCCCCGTTGTCGAGCAGGGCTCGGATGTCGTCGGTGGCTGCGATGAGGGCGGTCTCGGTGCTGTGGTTGGCCCGGAAGCCGGACTGTGAGTGGTCGAGGGATCCATTCGTCTCGATGAAGGCGGCCAGTTGTCTGTTGACGGTCTTCTCGATGACTTTGGCAGGAAAAGGAAGGAGCGAGATGGGGCGGTAGTTTTTGAGGTCGGTGGGGTCCGCTGACGGTTTCTTCAGTAGGGCGCAGAGTTCGGCGTGCTTCCAGCTCTCTGGGAAGGTGGCGGTGTCGAAGGAGGTGTTGATGATGTCCCGGAGGTGGGGTGCGATGACGGCGTCAGCCTTGTTGAAGATGTGGTGAGGGCAGGGGTCGGTTGGTGATCCGGAGTGGATGGAGTTCATCGTGCGGATAGTGTCTTCGGTGTTGATCGGGGTCCAGGCTCGGAGGGTGGAGGTGGGGGACGTTGGAACGGTTGTAGGGTACGTCGGCTGTGTGCTGAAACTGTTGTGTATGTCTGCGATCTTGCTGTGGAAGAACGAGGCGAGCGAGTTGCAGAGGTCTTGCGAGGGGGTGATGTCGTTGTTTCCGGCGCTGGGGTTCGAGAGCTCTTTGACGATGATGAAGAGTTCCTTGCTGTTGTGGGCGTTGTTGTCCAGTCGTTCCTTGAATGCGGTTTTCTTGGTGGTGTGGATCAGCTGGTGGTGTTTTCGGGTGGCGTGTTTGAGGGTGGTCATGTTGTCTGCAGTCGGGTCTCTGCGCCATGCTTTCTCGAGGGCCCGGCAGTTCTTCTTGGATTTCTTGAGTTCGTCGGTGAACCAGGGTGCTTTCTTGTTGCCGGGTCTGATTGGGGGGTCTTCAATGGGGCGAGGATGTCAGCGCAGATGGTGATCCATCTTGTGAGGTTGCTGGCGGCTTGGTTGGGGTTCGTTGAGCTGGCGGGAGGGTTCTGGCTCAGGGATGTGGTGAGTTGGTCGGTGGTGATCTTGTTCCAGCTTCTGCGCGGGAGCTGTTGCGGGTGGTGGTGCGTGGTGGTCCTGCTGAAGCTGAAGTGGACGCAGCTGTGGTCTGTCCAGTGGAGTCCGGTGGTGTGGCTGAAGGAGATGTCCTTGCTGGAGGAGAAGATGGGGTCAAGCGTGTGGCCGGCGTGGTGTGTGGGGGTGGTCACCAGTTGCTTGAGTCCGAGGTTGGCGAGGTTGTCCAGCAGGGTGGTGGTGTTGCGATCGTTGTTGTTCTCTAGGTGGAAGTTGAGGTCCCCAAGGAGGATGTAGTCGGCCGAGAGGAGGGCGTGCGGGCTGATGAGGTCGGCGATGTCTTCGCTGAATTGTGTGCGTGGTCCTGGGGGTCTGTAGATGAGGGTGCCTCTGAGGGTGGTCTTGGGGTCGGTGTGTATCTGGAAGTGCAGGTGTTCGCCGGCTGTGAAGGTGTCGTCGGAGTTGGTCGTAATGCGGATGGTGTTCTTGTGGACGATGGCGATGCCTCCTCCGGTCTGGTTGGCGCGGTCCTTTCGGGTGATCTTGTATCCGTCCGGGGATGGCGATGTCGGGCGCTGAGGAGGCGTTCATCCATGTTTCCGTGAGGAAAGCGACGTCTGGTGATGTGGAGTCGAGCAGGTTCCAAAGTTCCACGGCGTGTCTGTGGACGGAGCGGGTGTTGAGCAGGATGCACTTCAGGTGGTTGCTGCTGGTGCTCGGCGTGGCGGGTGCGGTGCAGGTCCGGAGGCAGGAGAACTTGCAAGATTGGCAGGCGAAGGGTCCGTGGGTGCGTCCTGGGGTGGCACGGTGGCAGCCGGGGATTCGGCCGGTGTTGAGTGCGTTGAGGGTGGCGGTGTCGTAGGTCCGGTGGGTGGGTTGGCTGCTGCGGGGGCCAGGGGTTCTGGCGCTGGGCGCGGTCCAGTCGCGGACGGGCGCAGACGGGCTTGCCTTAGGCGCGCCTTCGGCGCACCAGCGGCGCGGGCGCGCAGCGGCCGCCATTTATGGGGAGGTGGGAGGGAGGAGCAGCTGGGAGGCGGGAGGCAGGGGCAGCGAATGGGCAGTCAGGGGGCGGGGCCGCAGGGACGCAGCGGCGGGAATGGCGAGAGGCAACGGGGGTACAGAAGGAAAAAAAGGGGCGAGAAAACAGACAAATGCGGGCACAGTACAAATGGGGCAACGGGGGTACAGAAGGAAAAAAAGGGGCGAGAAAACAGACAAATGCGGGCACAGTACAAATGGGGCAACGGGGGTACAGAAGGAAAAAAGGGGCGAGAAAACAGACAAATGCGGGCACAGTACAAATGGGGCAACGGGGGTACAGAAGGAAAAAAAGGGGCGAGAAAACAGACAAATGCGGGCACAGTACAAATGGGGCAACGGGGGTACAGAAGGAAAAAAAGGGGCGAGAAAACAGACAAATGCGGGCACAGTACAAATGGGGCAACGATGGTACAGAAGGGAAAAAAAAGGGGCGAGAAAACAGACAAATGCGGGCACAGTACAAATGGGGCAACGGGGGTACAGAAGGAAAAAAAAGGGGCGAGAAAACAGACAAATGCGGGCACAGTACAAATGGGGCAACGGGGGTACAGAAGGAAAAAAAGGGGCGAGAAAACAGACAAATGCGGGCACAGTACAAATGGGGCGACGGGGGTACAGAAGGAAAAAAAGGGGCGAGAAAACAGACAAATGCGGGCACAGTACAAATGGGGCAACGGGGGTACAGAAGGAAAAAAAGGGGCCAGAAAACAGACAAATGCGGGCACAGTACAAATGGGGCAACGGGGGTACAGAAGGAAAAAAAGGGGCCAGAAAACAGACAAATGCGGGCGCAGTACAAATGGGGCAACGGGGGTACAGAAGGAAAAAGGGAAGGGCGTTCTTACCAGCAGCAGCGGGCGGACAACACAGGCGGAGCTGTGTGGCGGGGGAGCGACCTACCTGGCAAGGTCAAGGGTCGCTCTCCTCACCGCGCAGCGGCCGCCATTTATGGGGAGGTGGGAGGGAGGAGCAGCTGGGAGGCGGGAGGCAGGGGCAGCGAATGGGCAGTCAGGGGCGGGGCCGCAGGGACGCAGCGGCGGGAATGGCGAGAGGCAACGGGGGTACAGAAGGAAAAAAAGGGGCGAGAAAACAGACAAATGCGGGCACAGTACAAATGGGGCAACGGGGGTACAGAAGGAAAAAAAAGGGGCGAGAAAACAGACAAATGCGGGCACAGTACAATTGGGGCAACGGGGGTACAGAAGGAAAAAAAGGGGCGAGAAAACAGACAAATGCGGGCACAGTACAAATGGGGCAACGGGGGTACAGAAGGAAAAAAAGGGGCGAGAAAACAGACAAATGCGGGCACAGTACAAATGGGGCAACGGGGGTACAGAAGGAAAAAAAAAGGGGCGAGAAAACAGACAAATGCGGGCACAGTACAAATGGGGCAACGGGGGTACAGAAGGAAAAAAAGGGCGAGAAAACAGACAAATGCGGGCGCAGTACAAATGGGGCAACGGGGGTACAGAAGGAAAAAGGGAAGGGCGTTCTTACCAGCAGCACACTATACACTTTTGAAGTAAACATTACGGAAAAGGTCTGCTTACTAAACACGTGCAACTGCAGATCTGCCAATGCCGAAACCGCAAGCTGGATTCATCACTAAGAAAATCTAACGATTTGCACTACAATAAAATGAAAAAAATAATTTACAAATGCAGATAAGAACAGTTACCATTACAAAATACTGAAATCTGTTCCATGGGACAGAGCAGAATCAAAAGACACTGCTCTGCTCTTAAGGGGGCATAAACGAAGGCCAAGCAATTGGCACCACTGGATAAGAGCCACCCTTACCCCAGGGGCAAGTCCCCCAACACACAGAAACCTATTTCCTGATGTCTGAAGTTTTGCCATTCACCCTGAGGAGTGATCCGCCCAGAAATGGCAGAAAATAAACAAAAATGTATGGGCTTTGGAAGCAACTTTTTCCCAAGGGGCTCCCCTCTCACATATGTATAAACAAATCCCTGGTGGCTCGTGTTTCCATTCGCCTGGGAGGTAGATCTGCCTGGAAATGGCCAATCTGCCCTTGGGGTGGGGGGGGGAGGCCGAAACAACAGGACATACATATATACGAGCCGTAAGGGGAGCGATGCATTTGCCCAACAGGCCACTCCCCTTCAGTATAAAAAAAACCCACTTTGGTGGCCTAGTGGTGTGTATTCCTGCTGCATGATCGTGGTCCTAACCGCGATCTTGCAGCAGGAATGCACAAGAGAGACACCGGAGGAAAGAAGCCTCTTATTTCCCCCGATGGCTCTCTGCCCTCCCAGAGCAAGGACTTCAAATCCCTCTTCCTTGACACACTGGAAGCAAATCCCTTCCAGTGCATCCTCGGTGCTTCTTGATGATGTGGGTGTGGACCAATGTCATCAGGTCCCTGGAGGAAGGATCTGAGGTGGCAGCACTGGCTAAAAGGGATCTTACTCCCAGTGCTGCTAGATGTAGTCCTTTGTGTGCCGGGGTCCTTTATTGTGCACCATTTATACCACTGTTCCTTTGCAGATTTCCTCCCCCTACAGATTCCCTTATAGCACCTTCAAACTGACAACTTACTGGTACCTTTGCATATTTTATAACTAATTTCATTGTTTTGCTACTTTTTGCAGAGAGTCCAAGGAGAAGAAGCGAGTTGTTTACACTATATTAGAATATTCGCCATTGCTTGATTCTTCCAATATGACGACTGACGACTGGGCTAAAATTGCCAAGGATATTAAGGTACGGTGTGATTGAAATGTATAATTTTGTGTTCACGTTCGAAGGGCTTAATTTACTTCATGATGAATTTAGTAATGGTGCGCAATCTAAGATATGGCTAAATACCTAAGAAGTGCACTATTTGAAATGTTAAACAATCCCTTGTTTCACAACCTGCATGGTGACCTTTTGATCATAAATGGTAAGGGTTTGACTGCCATGAAAATTGTTGCCCACTAATTCATCTTCGTAAGAGGTTTTTAATTCGCAAGAACCATTAAATGAAGAACCTATTAGAAATTCATTGACGACAGCCTGGGCTACAGGGAGCTGAAGTGACAGAAGTATTTCTTTATTTTGCAATGTTTGAATTGCCCCTATTGAAGGTTACCCAGCATGACACACAGTGAAATGTAGAAGTGCAGGTTCTCTCTGCCTTAGAGTACCTCTTTGCTACTGAGAAGTTAGTACTCAGATTTAAAAAGTGCAGGTTGTCAGTACTTTACAATTGCTGCCCATTTAAAGCATAATCTCATGCCTAAATTTGGTTTTAACTTTCAATGAATTAAAAGGGTGTCTTCTCTGTCCGATGGCATGGAATAACGGAGTATACTTGTAGGTCTCAATGAAAACATTCTCTTCGACTTGTGTTGCACCTTTGACACAGTTTCAGATTGTAGACGATGCCACAGTGAAGACTTGTTGTTTCGTGTCAGAATGCATTTTACTTTATGTTGCGCACTCCGTTATGATTATTTCAGGGCTAGGAACCTTGGATTCAAGGGTCTACAGCCTTTGTTTTTACCTGAATGTTTAAGTTTATCCAGTCACACACTTCTACTGGCCGGTATTTAGCTGTTGTGCACCAAATTGACTCCCATGAAAAATGGCAACCCTTGGGTTAAGCTACCACATCACCCTAAAAGTAATTTTCCTTAATGTTTTCCATTCATTTCGAGTGTAATCATGGTGTCCATTTAGCCTTTTCAAATATTTCCTAAAAATCTTCCACCTATAGGGAAAATAAAACGTCAAAAGTGTTTCCTTGAACCTTGCGATAATCGCTCACTTCTGGGATGTAACAGATGAAGTTTCTTCTTTTGTGCTCTGACTCCATTGACAGAAGCACGTGGAATTATTTTGGAGGCACTTGTTTCAGTTAGTGCAGCCAGTTTTAATATAGCTTCTTGATCACAGCTGCATGGCCAGTGTGTGGAGTCTTCATGATCGTGCTACCAAAATATCATAGTACAAATATAGACTAAATACCAAGAACATAAGTATAGGTTTACTGTTCTTAGTACCAAATGTATGCATCTCGAAGATGTATATATGGATGCCAGGTTTTTAAAATGTGTATGTGTTATTTCCATGGGATCAGTGTAGGTATGAGTGACCTTCAACTGTCAAACTTGTGACATGTTTTTGGAGAGTAAAATCAAGCAATGATTTCCATGTATTGAGATCTGCATCAGAAATGCCCTACCCCGTTTGAGCAATGGGAAGCTCTGGAAAGACCTTAAAATGGCTACAAAACTCCCTGAAATGGAAGGCCAGGAACCAGATTCCCACAAGAACTCATTGATCTGATGTGTAACAGCATCAAATGTTTCGATACAATCAGCCTTCAAAAGATAGAATTAACCTTGCCTCTTCATCTGTTCCTTGTATGTCGGAGTTCAATTCAGTAGCGGTGTACTATATAGACAAAATTGGAGGTGAAGATGTGCACAAAGTAGAAGTAAGCCTTAACCATGTGCCAAGAAGTAGAAACTACTACTGAATTTGTTCAGCCTCACTGCATGCTGCTCTCTTCAGTTGAAGTCCTCTGCAAACCCGGGAGTGTCAATTTTCTCGAACTTGTGCCTGGCACGGTGGCACTTCTTTGGGGCAGCCAGGAACTCCGGACTGACCTCCTCGGTGCACTCTGCAGTAGCACTTGCTCTGTCTTTCTTCTCTGGACACTGGCTGCTCTCGGAGAGCTAATTGCTCAAAAGTAGCTGCAATTATCACTTTGTAACTCAAATGTTGTGCCAGGAACTAACAGACACAAGGGGAGAGTCCCAACTGGTCCTTTCTCCTTCATGACTGAGCTGGAATCTGACAGGGCTGTGGCCACGTCCACAACTCCACTGCTTGCTGCCAGGCAGGGCCAGATTAAGATCTTTAGAGGCCCTAAGCACTTAAAAGTTTTTGGTGCATATATGTGTGTATATATATATATATATATATATATATATATTTTCACTGAAAAAAACCATAGGTTTCAGGCACGTTATAGTTAGAAATTAGCATTTAAAAACCTTAGAAATTCACTGAAAAAACCATAGGTTTCAGGGGCGTTATAGTTAGTTGGACATTTCACTCGTACAAAACCATAGAAATTCCCCGTTATAGTTAGTTCAGCTAACTATAACTCGTGCATGCGCCGCAATTGCACTGCTGATGACGTCACATATTACATCACTCATGACATGGTCAGTGACCACTCATGACATCACTGATGACATCTCAAATGACATCACTGATGACATCACTAATATCATCCAGTGAATGTGTGTTTTTCTGAAAATTAAATATGTTTTATATATGTATATCTCAAGGTCGATGGAAGAATAAATGGGTATATAAGTGTCTAAATGGATGATTTTTTTGTAAAATTGATTGTATAACTGACTAAGTGTATCTTAGTGAATACATGGGTTAGTGAGTAATGTTTAAATATGAAAATATCTGTATCAGTCTCTCACTTTGTGTATAAGTGGCTGCATGGGTTGGTGAGTAGCTACATGAGTGTCTATATGGGTTATTAGTTGGTTTTTTGAGTATCAGTATGAGTGTCTGAGTGTCTGTATGGTTCGGTGGGGGTATTACTTAGTGCATAGATGCATGAATGAGTGACTCACTGTTTGTATGTGTTGAAGACAGCATGTGTGCAGGACTGTATAGGTGGATGAGTATGGGTGTGTTAGTGAGTGAATGACTGTCTCAATAGTGTCTTTATGAGTAACTACATATGTTTTAAACTAGTATATGTGAGTATTGGTGTATATAAGTGAGTATATGTGAGAGTGAGAGATTGGAAGAGTTTCTGTACAAATAAGTAGGTGTTTCTATAAGTGATTGTTTAAGAGAGTAAGTATGTGTAAGTTTCTGTAGAAGTAAGTGTGGTAGTGTGTGTATAACTGTATATGCAAGTAAATGGATGTTTGATACTTTGTTTGCATGTGTGACTGTGTGTGAGTAACTCTATGGATGAGTGGCGGTGTGTAACAGGATGTATAGGTGTATGAGTACATATGATGAGTGAGTACATGTATGAGTGACTGTATAGGGACTGTTGGTGAATGAGTGGATGTGTGTGTAGATCTTGGAATTACTGAATAGGTGTGTTGTAACTGGTATTGGTATGTCCATTGTTTTGAAAATGTTAGTTTGTATTTTTGAGTGTGTGTATCAAAGGTTATATTAGGGTGAGAGGAGGTCTGCCACTCTATCACAAGGATGATGTCATCAGTGATGTCTTTTGAGATGTCATCAGTGATGTCATGAGTGATGTCACTGACCATGTCATGAGTGATGTAATATGTGACGTCATCAGCAGTGCATTGCGGGCGCGCGAGTTATAGTTAGCTGAACTAACTATAACGGGGGAATTTCTATGGTTTTGTACGAGTGAAATGTCCAACTAACTATAACGCCCCTGAAACCTATGGTTTTTTCAGTGAATATATATTCACTGAAAGAACCATAGGTTTCAGGCACGTTATAGTTAGAAATTACATTTAAAAAACCTTAGAAATTCACTGAAAAAGCCATAGGTTTCAGGGGCGTTATAGTTAGTTGGACATTTCACTCGTACAAAACCATAGAAATTCCCCCTATAGTTAGTTCAGCTAACTATAACTCCTCCTCTCACCCTAATATAACCTTTGATACACACACTCAAAAATACAAACTAACATTTTCAAAACAATGGACATACCAATACCAGTTACAACACACCTATTCAGTAATTCCAAGATCTACACACACATCCACTCATTCACCAACAGTCCCTATACAGTCACTCGTACATGTACTCACTCATCATATGTACTCATACACCTATACATCTTGTTACACACCGCCACTCATCCATAGTTACTCACACACATAGTCACACATGCAAACAAAGTATCAAATATCCATTTACTTGCATATACAGTTATACACACACTACCACACTTACTTCTACAGAAACTTACACATACTTACTCTCTTAAACAATCACTTATAGAAACACCTACTTATTTGTACAGGAACTCTTCCAATCTCTCACATATACTCACTTATATACACCAATACTCACATATACTAGTTTAAAACATATGTAGTTACTCATAAAGACACTATTGAGACAGTCATTCACTCACTAACACACCCATACACATACTCATCCACCTATACAGTCCTGCACACATGCTGTCTTCAACACATACAAACAGTGAGTCACTCATTCATGCATCTATGCACTAAGAAATACCCCCCACCGAACCATACAGACACTCATACTGATACTCAAAAACCAACTAATAACCCATATAGACACTCATGTAGCTACTCACCAACCCATGCAGCCACTTATACACAAAGTGAGAGACTGATACAGATATTTTCATATTTAAACATTACTCACTAACCCATGTATTCACTAAGATACACTTAGTCAGTTATACAATTAATTTAAAAAAAAAAAATCATCCATTTAGACACTTATATACCCATTTATTCTTCCATCGACCTTGAGATATACATATATAAAACATATTTAATTTTCAGAAAACACACATTCACTGGATGATGTCATCAGTGATGTCATCAGTGATGTAATTTGAGATGTCATCAGTGATGTCATGAGTGATGTCACTGACCATGTCATGAGTGATGTAATATGTGACGTCATCAGCAGTGCATTGTGGAGCGCGAGTTATAGTTAGCTGAACTAACTATAACGAGGGAATTTCTATGATTTTGTACGAGTGAAATGTCCAACTAACTATAACGCCCCTGAAACCTAAGGTTTTTTCGGTGAATTTCTAAGGTTTTTAAATGCTAATTTCTAACTATAACGTGCCTGAAACCTATGGTTTTTTCAGTGAATATATATATATATATATATATATATATATATATATATATATATATATATATATATATATATTATTATACTATGTATACATGTGAAAATGTCTCGGTCCCCTGTTTGCCTTGGTGGCACGGAAAAAATGGGTGGAACTGACGTCAGCACGCCGACGAGGTCCTCTTATGGCTCCGATGACGTCATACGGTGTCGCGAGCGGAGCCGTGCTATTATGACGTCCTCGTTGACGTGGGAGAGCTAGGAAAGAATTTCCGTGGAATGCTGGTGCAGGGGATATTCACCTAAGTGTTCAGGCTAGTCCTTTGGGAGCAACTGTTTATGTTGCCACTCCAGAAACCGAAACCAGTGATCCGAGGGCAGAGGCCCTGCAGATGGCACACGAGGTGGGGTGCCCAGCCGTGTGCACCGGCGGGGCAGCGAAGTGACAAGCACCACAACCCACAAAAAAGGTAACGAGGGCACTAAATAACACAGGATCTTCTCTTTGAATCTGGCAGGAACAACGAAGTTAAAATGCCCTAGTACCAAAATGTAGAATTAGTGCTACAACGGTCTTCAAGAGGACCTGCGATGCCGCTTCTGCCTCCCGTACACTGGAGGCGGCACATGGGTCACGCGGTACGGTCATACTGCGGTGGGACGCACACTCGTTGACCTTTCATGGCACTGCTCCACACTTCAGGGAGGACGCTTTCCATTAGCTATGTTTTCTGATGACATGTCGCGCCGGCCCCGTCCAACAACAGAACTCCTTTAGATCCAAACAGACTCTTCCACTCTCTCACCGGAAGTGAAACCAGGCCACGCGGACACTTTCACAATACAACAGCCGGAAATGCACTTTTCGGTGAAAAAACCACATTCCTTCCTCCTAATTAATCAAATAAACGTCTCACTGAAGAACAGGGGCCATCTTCGATCGGTAAACAGCCGTTACAACGACTTTTTTACTTTGCGATACCATTACAACGCATGCATTACCACGCATGCGTTGTACATCACGAAGTCATTACTACGCATTTTTTTAGAACGCATGGTCATATACCACGCATGCCTTTACAACTAATTTTGTTGTAAAGGTATGTATGGTAAATGACCATGCGTTCTAAAAAACATGTAGACGATCCATGTCGTTGTAAGGAAACAGAGGCTGTTCCGTTTCCTCACAACGACGTGCACCGCCCCTCAGAGATGACGTGAAGCAGGAACCACGAGGAGAGAGGAACCATGAGGAGTGAGAGGTAAGGGGGATTGGGCATGGGGTGGGAGTTTCTTTTCTAGGGTTTAGGGTAGTGCAGTGGTGTTTGGGTAGTATAGGGAGTCGTGCTGGGGGTAGTGTTTTAGGGTTTAGGGCAGTGCCGTCGTGTTTGTGTAGTGTAGGGGGTCGTGTTTTAGGGTATAGGGTAGTGCAGTGGTGTTTGGGTAGTGTAGGGGGTATTGCTGGGGTAGTGTTTTAGGGTTTAGGGCAGTGCAGTGGTGTTTGTGTAGTGAAGGGGGTCATGCTGTGGGTAGTGTTTTAGGGTTTAGGGTAGTGCAGTCGTGTTTGTGTAGTGTAGGGGGTCGTGTTTTAGGGTATAGGGTAGTGCAGTGGTGTTTGGGTAGTGTAGGGGGTCATGCTGGGGTTAGTGTTTTAGGGTTTAGGGTAGTGCAGTGGTGTTTGGGTAGTGTAGGGGGTCGTGCTGGGGGTAGTGTTTTAGGGTTTAGGGTACTGCAGTGGTGTTTGGGTAGTGTGGGAGGTCATGCTGGGGATATATTTAGGGTTTAGTGTAGGGCAGTGGTGTTTGTGTAGTGTAGGGAGTCGTGCTCGGGGTAGTGTTTTAGGGTTTAGGGTAGTGCAGTGGTGTTTGGGTAGTGTAGGGAGTCGTGCTGGTGGTAGTGTTTTAGGGTTTAGGGTAGTGCAGTGGTGTTTGGGTAGTGGAGGGGGTAGTGTTTTAGGGTAGTGCGCCCAACCAGCCACAATATCCGTGGACAAAGGGGATCCTGACTTTTTGGAACGCTCCGTCAATTGAATAATTTGGATCAAGGGCCCTACCACGTCCAAGACCTATTCTTTTCTTGGGATCCCTCATATACTTGGAGAAAAAGGTACATAGTTTCTCATCAATTTCAGGCGTGTGTGCCACCTTCCCCTTCAGTGAGGGCCTGGGGCATTCTCCCCTCATCCTATTCCTGACCTCCCTTTCAAGGGGTTGATGGATTTTCCCCACCACATACTCTGCCACTTTGGCGTCAGGTGTCCACTCTGCCGACCTAGGATGGTAAATTTGGGTAGGCTCGAACATGTCCGAGTGGACCCCGTCCCCAACCGGGGACTAAGAGGAGTGGGACTCTGGACGCCAGGGACGCCCCGAGTCCTTATCCTCATCGGAGGAGAAATCGTCCTCCGATACACCCTCTCCCTCTAAGGGAAACCCGCCGTCGGGGTCTACAATAGTGGTGACAGTGTCGCAATTTTCTCCGGGCCCCCTCCTCCCGGCAGGGTGCATGTCTTAGCGTTCGCGCACTCTTGAGGAAGGTCTCTGTAAGTTTATCAAATCCTTCCAAGTGCCCCGCGTTATGCTTAACGGCCCTTTTATTCCCCATCTGGGAGCTACTTGGACCCGCCACCACCAGATCTGGGTCACTGAACACCCCAGGGATGCTTTTCAGCCAGCTTATCAATCTAATCCCTAAGAGGAGCCAGCGCCCTAGAAATAGCCAGAGAGAGGGCTTGGTCCACTGCTGGAGGGAGAAGTTGGGGGCCTTTCCTCCTCCACTTCCTGGTAGGAGGAGTAAAAATGGTCTTCTGGAGAAGACATGATAGCAGAGGGTGTGAGCACAGAACAAATGCCCTTAAAATCCTTAAGACAGCCCCCTCGCCGGTGCTCCAACAGCTGGGCTTTCCCGAAGCTGTTATAAGAATAGACTGAGGCGCAATACCAATTACCACCACCAGGTGGCGCTGGTCACTAACGTGGCCTTGTGGGGAAATCACCGCGTAGCGGTGTCAAAATTAGGCGAGGGTTGGTCGGGAATCAAGCGGACACTAGAGTGACCGGATTCCCAAACGCGCGTAAAGACCAGCGGGAGCGTTCGACGGAGCTGCCTCGCTCGGACCAGACGCGCCTGACAGGATCTCACCGCGTGCAGAGCACACAGCAAGAGAAACTGCGAGGGGGAGAACGCGCTCGGGCAAGAGCCTGCTGCGCAGGGAATATGAAACAATACCAAGGCAATAATGCTAATAACGTGCACAAGAAACCGCTATACAAACAGCAACAACGTCAGATTAAGCCAAGAATGTAAGGAATGCACTTAACTGACGAGCAGTGAAGAAAGAGGAAGCGGAAGGGACGTCACGATATTATATACGATGGACTGTGATATGATTGGACTATAGTTGCCTTGGAGACTACCCCCCTAATGGTTCATGGGTTGTGTAGTCTTTTGTTTAATGATTGTTGTGTTACGTTTTCTTTGAACTGCTATGCAAATAAAGTGAGGAAAGATATGCATAATCCTCGTCTCCGTCCTGCCATAGAATTCATTAAACTTTATTTGATCTGATTTAGAAACATAGATCATAAGTGTACATAAAAACAGTAAATCCTCTTTCCTAATACAATACAGTGAGAATTAATTAAAACCAGTAGGTAACAAGCATTTGCAATGCAATAGGTCTCGCATTTACGCGAGTTTAAGCTATAGGCATTGTAAATGACAATGCCTTTTATTTATGTTTTAAAAACGAAAACAAAAATAAAAGGCATTGTTATTTGCAATGTCACTAGCTCAAACTTGCGTAAATGCGAGACCTATTGCATTGCAAATGCTTGTTTTAACACATGTGACTTGTTAGTTAGGCTTCAGTAGCAAAATAACAAAATGAAAGATGAATACAACAAAACAAAGACGTTGGTAGACATTTTGAAAGCTTGTAGCTTTTGCCAAAATGCCTTATATGAAATACAGTTTTTCACTGAAATTCGCAAATGCAATACATTTCTTTGATTATTTGACTAATGTATCATTCGGACGGGTTTCATCCCAGCAGTCTATTTCTAAGCAAATGAAGGACTGAAACATTTGTCGAGAGACAAGATAGGAGAAAGCAATCCAAAACAATAGTAAAAAATCAGGAGAAAGTACGCCAATACAATAAGAAAAATCAATAGTATGTGTGTTATTTATTACCGTTGCAAACAATGATTACATATATCGAAAGCACACAAAGCAGCACATCTCGTCAAATTACATCACAAGAGGCAATGAAGCCAGCTTGCCCATAGTCAGAAAATGTAAAAAAAAAAAATATGCCACGCATACCCTTTAGATCCAATCACAGACAAGCACATCCGTAACCAGCATGGCGAGGTGGGGATCGATTACTAATCTAAACGCAAAAAGAAGCTTGCCCATGAACCAGATCCCACAGTTAATTCCATTCTCCATTATTCATTCGAATGGCGAAAAAATACATATAAATTCATAAGTACCGAAAGGTCACAGCAAGCATGGGTGATCGCGGTGCAGTACAGTTCATGCTCGTTAGGCTGTAATGGCTAATTTAAAAGTGCACCATTGCGTGGACCGACATTTTAATCACAGCACGAGCGCTGAAAATGCCATTACGGCCGCTGTGTACACTACAGCCAGCTTCAAGAGATGACGGGCGCAGAGAACAGTTGTTCAAAGAATTATGAATCCGTGCCACCGAAATAAATGACTGTATTGCAGTCAGCGTATAAAAAAACAGGGCTCTTCTGGTTTGCCCTTGGGCACCTGATTGCTCTCCCCGCCACCACGAGCTGGTGTTTGCGACACGTTTGTAACGTCGTTTTATGCAAGCACCTCGCAAAAGCATCCACACGTGGGTGCGAGCTGCAGCGCTGCAAAGCAGACCAGCTTCACCTCGGTAGCTGACTCCTCTCTGTGGACACTGACGGCGCCTGAAAGGCCCATCGCACCCTCTGACTCTGAACAGACCTCCGCTGGGGAGCGCGCGGCTGCGCATGGTTCAGTTTCCTGTGTTAAACAGTGTTTTATGATCAGCGGAAACCCTTCCTACCTCGCATGGTATCTGCAGCTTCACAGGTTTACTGATAGCAAGAGATAACAAAACCTTTAAAGCCGCCAGCAAGTATTTTCGTGACAGAAGGAGTTCTCTTTCTAGGCGCGAGACTTAACAAGAGAGGAGCGGGGGCGAGCGAGCGCGGCAGCCTGCTGAGCTGACCACACGCTCGTGCGTCATGGCCTTTTGCTTGCGATTAACCGCACGGCCGGCATGTGTTTCCAATTATCGCGCCCGCGTCTGGGCACGATAGTTGGAAACAGATGCCGGCCGTGCTGGCTAACCACACAGAAAAGGCCATGACGCACGAGCGTCTGGTCAGCTTTCAGAAGCCCCTACAATAAGTCTCGCGCTGCGCGAGCAGTGCTGCGCACTGCAACTCTAGGCGCGAGACCTAATAAAAACGGGTGTTACAAAGCCCGGTTCAGAGCAACTTCAGGTTAACAGAATCGTAAAGTTCAATGTTTCGCAAGATCAATCTAATGTACTTCGTGCAAAATACGCAATAAGGGGTCCAAGTAAGATGTAACGCTCCAATACCTGACCAGTTTGCACTATATAAAACTGCAGAAAAACTCAAAATAAAAAGTGTTTTGCACACTTCTGTCATTGGGCTATATGTGGGCTACATCTGGGTGATATTTGTGCTACATTTGGGCTCTTTTTTCTCTGGTGGCCATCTTGGGAGACTTATTTGTTATGAAGTTTCCTAATTTCGTCATTTACTGCAGTCTCCTCAGTAGGAAATGCTTTCAGTTTTTACTTTGATTCCATCAAGAAGGCATTCAGATGTGTCACACATTTGCCATAAATTCAGAATGTTAGCACTCTAGTTGTTCATTAGATCACTGTAGTAAAGCTACTGCTCACCAGGGAGTTAACTGGAAGTCTACTGCTGGTATTGAAAGTGATTGTTTCAGTCTGCATGTCAGAATTTTCTAATGAAATAGAAGAGGATTTGAGATCTCACTTAAAACATGCCCTAAATTTTCTTTCTGCAGCACTAACCATAATTTCTATGGCAAAATGAACCCCCTCATTTTGTTCCTTTTTAAATTAAATGTTTTAAGTGTTACCAGTTTATTCCAATCAAGATGGCTTCAGGTGTGCCATACTTTTGTCATAAGTAAGGCTGTTAGCACTCTAGTTGTTCTTTAGAACACTCTGGGAAGCTGCAGTAGAACACAAAGGCATCAACTGACAGGCTGCTCCTGTTGAAATATAACAGGAAGATATTTGAGATCTCACTTAAAACATGTCCTAATTTTTCTTTCTACAGCACTAACCATAATTTCTATGGCAAAATGAACCCCCTCATTTTGTTCCTTTTTAAATTAAATGTTTTAAGTGTTACCAGTTTATTCCAATCAAGATGGCTTCAGGTGTGCCATACTTTTGTCATAAGTAAGGCTGTTAGCGCTCTAGTTGTTCTTTAGAACACTCTGGGAAGCTGCAGTAGAACACAAAGGAATCAACTGACAGTCTCTGCCCTTGTTGGATGTACATGTTTTACTGAGAATGTCAGACTTCATTCTCACATGACTGAGAAAGATAATGTGAATTTACAGAAAATATGCTCTCATTTTAGCTTCTGGAGCACCTTCCAAAACTGTATGGGACAAGCATGTGAAAATAGTTTTCTCTCAAACATGATTCATGATATCCCAGCAGAAGGTTTTTCACAGGGTAAAATCACCTTAGAACACACCACAATTCCTGAAATTAGTATGGTACAATCAACAAATGAATTCTAATGTAACTAAAGTCTGTTATCACCCTTTATAGTTCTCTTTTTGGTAACCCTCAAAATCTTCGATTCACTACAATGCATTTCAATGGGGTACTATCATTTATATTGGTCCCAAGATGGCTGCCAGCAATTCCAGGATGAAGTGCTGACAGCCAATCAGATCTCACAATGACATGTGTGGTTAGGCTCCGCCCAGATGTATGTTTTCTTTTTCAAATTTCTCAGGAACTACTGAACGGATTTACACCATTTAACCAAAAGGCACGACTCTGAACCAAGGGCTACCTTTTTGCCAAATTTGGTGTAATTCCGTTCAGCAGTTCGGGCTGTAGCTGCGATGAAAGGTTCCTATGGAAAATTGCATGGGGAAAACACGATTTGGGACCCCCCTTTTGTCTCGGCCCCCACTTGACGAATCACCCCGAGACTTTCAGGATAGGAGCGGACCGGAGCGGGCCACGAGTTTTGAAAATTTCGCGAAGATTCGTCAACCGGCGCCACAGTTATTTCAAATAGAATGTTGCGGATTTCCTATGGAAAATAGGTCCTAACTATAACTATCTACTGGCGACCGCCAGTAGATTATATATATATATATATATATATATATATATATATATATATATATATATATATATATATATATATATATATATATATATTTAGAGGGGTCTCTAGTTGGCAGAGGTATGTACCTTTGTCCAAATAGGGACCCTTGAGTCTAGTCAGGGAAAGTAGGTACACTCCTGAAATAACCCCTGCTCACCCTCTTGGTAGCTTGGCACGAGCAGACAGGCTTAGTTCAGAGGCAGTGTGTAAAGCATTTGTGAACACATACAGTAATCAAGTGACAACACTACAAATGGACACCACACAGGTTATATATTTATAAAAATAGGTATACTTTATATAGATTTATCACAAGACCATAAACGACAAAAATAATCCACAATACTGTCAAGAGTGCTTAGTTCTGATCAAAAGGCTTAATTCAAGGTTCTGTGCGAGTCGGTAGCCTCCTCCGGCTACGGCGATGTCGAGAACAAACAGAGTCTAACAAATCCAGCTGACCGCGTCGAGACGGGCCAACACAGCGTAGACAGACTCGGTCACAGTACCTTTTACTTGAAGCGGCAGGCACGGGCGTGCGAGCCGGATGGCTGTTCGTCGCGGTCGCGATGCAAAAATGGAAGCGTTGCAGGACGCGTTGTCCCTCGATGCGGTGCAGGCAGCGGCTCGTTGACGTCGTCGAGACGGAGTCGGTGAGACCAGGGCCGTGCGTTGCAGGGCGAGACGGTGCTTCGATGCGGTGCTGGCAGGTTGCGGTGCGGATACGGAGCCGGATTCAGGAGCTGGCGTCGATCAGTCCGGACAGCGGTGCGAGTCGGGCGGTGCGTCGCAAAGCGTGCGAGCTGTGCCCAACTCCGGTGCGATCACAGGACTCGAACTCAGCAGCAGTGACCGTGTCAGTCGGACCAGTTCGATTTGGCGTAGCGAAGCGTTGCAGGACGCGTTGTCCCTCGATGCGGTGCAGGCAGCGGCTCGTTGACTGAGTCGGTTCAGACCCGGGCCGTGCGTTGCAGGGCGAGACGGTGCTTCGATGCGGTGCTTACAGGACACCGAATCGGTCGTGAGAGTCGGTCACAGCTCCCTATCTCTGTAGCCACTGAAACAGAGTTTCCAGCAGCAATTCACAAAGGGGGTGAAGTCCAATGGTCCTGGGACTTCGGTCAGGGGGGCAAGCTCTCTTCCAAACCCTTGGAGATCCTTCACAAGTTGATGAAAGTCACAGCAAAGCAAAAGTTCCTTTCTCCTTTCTTAGGCAGTCAGGCAAACCACTGCAGGCCAATCCCCCAAGCAGCACTTCAGGCTTAGGGATAGTCTCTCCTCAGTTTCTTCTTGGTTCCGCTCCTCAGCAAAGATTTCTTCTTGTTCCCAAAAGTGATCTAATTTCCTAGGTGTCTGGGTCCCCTTTTTATACACAGTTTCTCTTTGTTCTCTGAAGGCAGAGAGGCCTCTGCCTAGCCCAAAACCAGTTCTGGTCAGTCCTGGAGCACTTTGTTTTTCTGACTCCTTCTTCCCTTTCAGAATGTGGGGCAGAGTGCTCAGCCGCCCGGCAGGAGGTGGAGCCAGCATTGTGGAAGGCAGGCACAGCCCTATTCAGACCCAGGTGCAACTCCTCCCTCCACTCTGGATGCAGATCTTTCTATTCAGCCCTGTGCTGACTCACCCTGTCTCCTGTAGCCACCCCAGCCCCTGTCACTCAATCTCCAGACAAGGAATACACAACCTAGCAGAGGCAGGCTTGGATAGTTAGGCAAGAAAATACCCACTTTCTAAAAGTGGTATTTTCAAACACAGAATGTTAAAACCAACTTCACTAAAAGATGTATTTTATCATCCTGAGTTCAGGCATACTAAATTCGTTTTTCTACCATGTTCCCTGGGTCAGTTCTGACTATAAGGTGTAATAGTCAGTCTGCCCATTCTGGCCTGTGGGGAGCAGGTAGCCTTGCAATAGTGAAAAACGAAAATGGCTGTAATTCACTATTAGGACATGCCACACACACACCAGGGCATGTCCTACCTTATACTTACAATGCACCCTGCCCTAGGGCCTACTTTAGGGGTGACCAACATGCAGTAAAGGGAAGGTTTAGGGACTGGTAAGTGGGTGCACTCACCAAGTCGACATGGCAGCCCTAGGCTGCACACAGGCTCTGCAATGGCAGTCCTGAGACACACTTTACAAGCTGCTTCTGTGGGTGGCACAACCCGTGCTGCAAGCCCACCAGCAGCATTGGATTTACAAGCCCTGGGCACACTCGGTGCACGATACTAGGGACTGACAAGTAAACCAATCATCCAATCATGGAGTCACTAATACATACATCAATTCACGATAGGGAGCACTTGCACTTTGGCACTGATGAGCAGCGGCAAAGTGCCCATGAGCATCTAGTCCAGCAAAAATATATCAGCAACAGTGGAGGCATTACGAAAAAATGGAAGGGAGACCCACGCCAAGGATGCCAGGTCTAACACGTGTCCCCTCCAGCTGAAATGTTGGGAGAACTATCCTACCCCTAGGGAGTTCTCATCACTAAGGCGGAAAAATCTGGACAGTCCATCAGCATTGGCGTGTTCTGTACCAGGGCGGTGTTCCACCGTAAAGTCCATCCCCTGTAGGGAAATGGACCACCTCAACAGCTTTGGATTCTCACCCCTCATCTGCATCAATCATCTGAGGGGCCTGTGGTCTGTCTGAACCCGGAAGTGAGTCCCAAACAGGTATGGTCTCAGCTTCTTCAGTGCCCAGACCACAGCAAATGCCTCCCGCTCAATAGCACTCCATCTCTGTTCCCGGGGAAGTAACCTCCTACTGAGGAAGGCTACCGGTTGGTCTAGGCCCTCCTCATTGATCTGTGATAGAACAGCCCCTACACCATGCTCTGAAGCGTCCGTCTGAACAATGAACTCATTGGAGAAGTTGGGGGCCTGGAGCACAGGTGCCGTGCACATGGCAGTCTTCAAGGTGTCAAAAGCTTTGACAGGCGTCAGTCCAAATCACTTTCCTGGGCTGCTTCTTGGAAGTCAGCTCTGTCAAGGGGGCAACAATGCTGCCATACCCCTTGACGAATCTCCGGTAATACCCGGTGAGTCCTAGGAAGGCTCTCACCTCTGTCTGGGTCTTGGGGGGCTCCCAAGCCAGAATGGTATCAATTTTCGGTTGGAGGGGCGCCACCTGGCCGCTCCCAACCTGGTGTCCGAAGTACACCACAGAACCCTGCCCAATCTGGCACTTACTCGCCTTGATTGTGAGGCCTGCTCTCCGCAGCGCCATCAACACTTCCCAGAGGTGGCGCAGATGTTCTTCCCAACTGGCACTGAACACTGCAATGTCATCCAGGTAGGCGGCACTGAAATCCACCAGTCCAACCAACACCTGGTTGACCAACCTCTGAAAGGTGGCAGAGGCATTCTTCATCCCAAAGGGCATCACCCGGAACTGGTAGTGCCCATCTGGTGTGGAGAATGCTGACCTCTTTTGCCCCATCAGTCAGGGCGATCTGCCAGTACCCAGACGTTAAGTCAAACGTGCTGAGGTACCGCGCAGCCCCTAACCGATCTATGAGCTCATCAGCTCTGGGGATGGGGTGGGCGTCAGTCCTGGTGACGGAATTGAGTCCCCTGTAGACCACACAGAACCGGAGTTCTGGTGTGGTACCAGGCGCGGCAGCCTTTGGAACCAAGACCACTGGGCTGGCCCAAGGGCTGTTAGAGGACTCAATCACCCCTAACGCAAACATCTTGGAGACCTCCTCCTTGATGCAAGCTCTTACCCTGTCAGTCACCCTGTAAGCCTTGTGCTTCACAGGAAGACTGTCCCCAGTGTCCACATCATGGATGCACCAGTTAGTGACACTGGGAACCAGGGAGAACAGGTCAGGAAACTGCCCCAACAGTTGGCGACAGTCACCCTGCTGCTCAGGTGTCAGGGAGGTAGAGAGGTTTACTCCCTCCACTGATCCATCTTGCTCTCGGGCTGACAGGAGGTCAGGAAGAGGCTCGGTCTCCTCCTCCATTCCATCATCTGTAGCTAAGAGCATGCCCACTTGGGACCTCTCCAAGTGGGGCTTCAGGCGGTTCACATGCAGGACCCGCAAGGGGTTCCTGGGAGACTGCAAGTCCACCAAATAGGTAACTGGACTCTTGCGCTCCACCACCGTAAAAGGGCCGGTCCACCTGTCCTGGAGCGCACAAGGCTCCACAGGGGCCATGACCCACACTTTCTGACCAGGCTGAAGCTCTACCAGAGTGGAATTCTGGTCGTACCACCGCTTCATCTCCTCCTGGCTGGCTTCCAGATTTGCCTCAGCAAGTTCTCTGAAACGCCTAGTCTGGTTCCTGAAGGCCAGCATGTAACTGTATACATCCTGGGGAGGTTTCCTGGGAGATTGCTCCCAGCCTTCCTTGACCAAACTCAGAGGTCCTCGCACCGGGTGTCCATAGAGGAGCTCAAAGGGACTGAACCCTAGAGACTTCTGTGGCACCTCCCGGTATGCAAACAACAGGCATGGTAAGAGGACGTCCCATTTACGCCTCATGGGTTCTTCCAGACCCATAATCATGCCCTTGAGGGTCCGGTTGAATCTCTCAACCAGCCCATTTCCTTGAGGGTGGTAAGGAGTGGTGAACTTGTAAGTTACACCGCACTCCTGCCATAGGGACTTCATGTACTTGGACACGAAGTTGGTACCTCTGTCACACACCACCTCTTGAGGGAATCCCACACGTGAGAAAATTCCCATCAGTGCCCGTCCCACCACGGGGGCCGTCACTGTCCTCAGAGGGATGGCTTCAGGGTACCGGGTGGCATGGTCCACCAAGACCAGGATAAACCTGTTGCCCATGGCTGCCTTGGGGTCCAGTGGCCCCACAATGTCAATACCCACCCGTTCAAAGGGGGTGCTGACCACAGGGAATGGCTGGAGAGGAGCCTTGTGCTTCCTCCCACTCTTTCCACTTGCCTGGCAAGTCTGGCATGTCCTGCAGTGAGTGGTGGCACTCCTGCGCATCTGGGGCCAATAGAAATGGGTAACAAGCCTGTCAAAGGTCTTGTCCTGCCCCAGATGTCCTGCTAACGGTACATCATGAGCCAACCCCAGTAGGAAGGCTCTGAAGCGCTGGGGTACCACCAGCACACGGGCTGACCCAGGCTCAGCAACCTTAGGCTCTGAATACAGGAGACCATTCTCCCAGTAAATCCAATGTGATCCAGACTGATCACCTGCTGCCTGGTCTGTGGCCTGTTGCCTCAGACCCACGAGAGAGGGGCATGCGTTCTGCTCCTCGCAGAACTCTTCCCTGGAGGGTCCTCCTTATTGCTGCCAATGGGTCAGCTCAGGTAGGTCTCCCAGTTCAGCTACCTGTTCCCCTGTAGGCTCCAGGGCATCCCCCTCAGGGTCTGCCTCCTCCTGAACCGTGGGAACTTCGGGGGCCGGTTTCCCACGCCCCCTGCCTCCTCTCTCTCCGGCAGGCACCTGGGCCTCCCTCTCAGGCTCAGGTCCTCTTGAACACCTTTTGCTGCCATTGACCAGGTGGTCACACATGCCCAATCAGGCAAGCCCAACATTTCTAAATGCGCACTCCGCTCCACCTTAGCCCAAGGTGAGCTCTCCAAATCGTTCCCTAACAAACAGTCAACAGGCATGGCTGGCCTCACAGCTACTTGAAGAGTACCCGAGACCCCCCCCCCATTCAAAGGGAACATGAGCCACCTTGCAGTGACTGTGTTGTCAGCGGCAACAACCGGATAGAATGCATCAGGGATAACCTGCTCTTTAGACACCAGGTGACACTTGACAGCTGTCACACTGGCTCCTGTGTCTCTCAGAGCCTCCACCCTATGGCCATTGATGGTCACCCACTGCCTGTATTTCTTAGTGTTCTCAGGCAGCGGGGTCCTAGGGACCATCTGAGTCTCCTAATGAGACAAGGGAAAACACTGTGGGATCCCGCCCACCTTGGACACCCAACTCCTCCCCCAGGGCTACACTAGCCAACTGCCGAGGGACTGCACCAGTGGGTGCTGGTTTTCCATGCAAAGGGCAACGAGGATCGTTTGCCTTGTGGCCAGGGGCGCCACACTTGTAACATACCAGTGGTCCCTGGTGAACAGGGGGCCTGTCAGGGCCACTGGCTTCTTCTCAGGGGAGGCTGGGAACCTTTCCCTTGGTTCCCTTGGGGTCTACTTTGGGGCCCTTTATGGAACTCCCTCTGTTTACCCTTGTCCCCCCACTCTTCTGCTGGGGACCCTGCCCACCCTTGGCGGAGTCTCCCACGTGACCCTTGTGGACCCGGGTACTCACCCAGCGGTCCGCCTCCTCAGCAAGCTGCCTAGGGTTAGTCAGCTTAATATCAATCAGGTGCTGGCGTAGCTCAGGAAAACAATTACCGGACAAGTGCTCCCAGGCAATCAAATCAAAGAGCGCCTGAAAATCAGTCGCTTTGCTACCCTTTACCCAACCATCCAAGGCTCTGCAAAAGAAGGTCACATATTCAACTCGGGTACTGCTTTCAATCTTACTACAGTTCCTGAACCTTTGCCTATAAAGCTCAGGGGTCAAACCATACCTAGTCATTAAGGCATCCTTCATGTGGCTGTACGAATTATAGACTTCAGAGGGCAAATCCAACAAGGTATCCCGCCCTTCACTGAGGAACCGTCCCCACAACCCCGCTCCCCAATCCTTCTCAGGGACCCGGTGGGAAGACATGGCTACCTCATAGGCTTTGAACCACTGCCCTATGTCATCATTTAAAAAAATTCCTTAACCACATCTTTTGGAATATACACCCTAGCTTCAACAGGCACAGGCGGTACACTGCCACCAGAGGGAGTAATCTCTAAGCTTTTGGCCTTCAATTCCAACTCCCTCAAAACTTTCTCATGTTCAAACTGCATTTTCTTTTCCTCTAGGGCTAATTTCCTAGTTTGCATTTCGAATTCTAACTGCCCATTCAGTTTGAGCTTGGTCAGCTCCATTTCGTGCAACCTACTCTCTTTCCTGTCCTCTAACTCCTCTGGAGACAGTCCTCTGGCAGAAACACTGCTACCTACTGGGGAAGGTGGTCTTCCAGCCCCTAGACCCAATAGCCCCTCCAGCTGCCCTTCTGCATTATCAGCCCCCTCCACAGGGGCACTCCTTGATTCGACCCAGGCCCTCAGCGCCTTTTGGAGGTCCTCCTTCCTGGAGAGCCCGGTCATGGACACTTTAAACTTTTTGCAGAATTGCCTGAGCTGCTTGAGGGTGTAGCATTCTAGCCTCTCTTCTTCCCAATCACACTCAACAGAGGCTACTGATGCTGGTTTCTCCATAGTGATTAAACTTGGCAGTTGCAAAAATAGGAAATCCCAGAAAAAATGCTATAAAAGTATGTGGTTGCGTTTTGGTCTGCACTCACTAAGTAGTGTTCACCAATCACTGTACATGAGTCACAAATGCAAGTCCAGAATCCTCACCGCTGACCACCAATGTTAGATTTGGGGGTCTCTAGTTGGCAGAGGTATGTACCTTTGTCCAAATAGGGACCCTTGAGTCTAGTCAGGGAAAGTAGGTACACTCCTGAAATAACCCCTGCTCACCCTCTTGGTAGCTTGGCACGAGCAGACAGGCTTAGTTCAGAGGCAGTGTGTAAAGCATTTGTGAACACATACAGTAATCAAGTGACAACACTACAAATGGACACCACACAGGTTATATATTTATAAAAATAGGTATACTTTATATAGATTTATCACAAGACCATAAACGACAAAAATAATCCACAATACTGTCGAGTGCTTAGTTCTGATCAAAAAGGCTTAATTCAAGGTTCTGTGCGAGTCGGTAGCCTCCTCCCGGCTACGGCGATGTCGAGAACAAACAGAGTCTAACAAATCCAGCTGACCGCGTCGAGACGGGCCAACACACCGTAGACCGACTCGGTCACAGTACCTTTTACTTGAAGCGGCAGGCACGGGCGTGCGAGCCGGATGGCTGTTCGTCGCGGTCGCGATGCAAAAATGGAAGCGTTGCAGGACGCGTTGTCCCTCGATGCGGTGCAGGCAGCGGCTCGTTGTCGTTGAGACGGAGTCGGTGAGACCAGGGCCGTGCGTTGCAGGGCGAGACGGTGCTTCGATGCGGTGCTGGCAGGTTGCGGTGCGGCGACGGAGCCGGATTCAGGAGCTGGCGTCGATCAGTCCGGACAGCGGTGCAAGTCGGGCGGTGCGTCGCAAAGCGTGCGAGCGGTGCCCAACTCCGGTGCGGTCACAGGACTCGAACTCAGCAGCAGTGACCGTGTCGGTCGGACCAGTTCGATTTGGCGTAGCGAAGCGTTGCAGGACGCGTTGTCCCTCGATGCGGTGCAGGCAGCGGCTCGTTGACGGAGTCGGTTCAGACCAGGGCTGTGCGTTGCAGGGCGAGACGGTGCTTCGATGCGGTGCTTACAGGACACCGAGTCGGTCGTGAGAGTCGGTCACAGCTCCCTACCTCTGTAGCCACTGAAACAGAGTTTCCAGCAGCAATTCACAAAGGGGGTGAAGTCCAATGGTCCTGGGACTTCGGTCAGGGGGCAAGCTCTCTTCCAAGCCCTTGGAGATCCTTCACAAGTTGATGAAAGTCACAGCAAAGCAAAAGTTCCTTTCTCCTTTCTTAGGCAGTCAGGCAAACCACTGCAGGCCAATCCCCCAAGCAGCACTTCAGGCTTAGGGATAGTCTCTCCTCAGTTTCTTCTTGGTTCCGCTCCTCAGCAAAGGTTTCTTCTTGTTCCCAAAAGTGATCTAATTTCCTAGGGGTCTGGGTCCCCTTTTATACACAGTTTCTCTTTGTTCTCTGAAGGCAGAGAGGCCTCTGCCTAGCCCAAAACCAGTTCTGGTCAGTCCTGGAGCACTTTGTTTTTCTGACTCCTTCTTCCCTTTCAGAATGTGGGGCAGAGTGCTCAGCCGCCCGGCAGGAGGTGGAGCCAGCATTGTGGAAGGCAGGCACAGCCCTATTCAGACCCAGGTGCAACTCCTCCCTCCACTCTGGATGCAGATCTTTCTATTCAGCCCTGTGCTGACTCACCCCTGTCTCCTGTAGCCACCCCCAGCCCCTGTCACTCAATCTCCAGACAAGGAATACACAACCTAGCAGAAGCAGGCTTGGATAGTTAGGCAAGAAAATACCCACTTTCTAAAAGTGGTATTTTCAAACACAGAATGTTACAACCAACTTAACTAAAAGATGTATTTTATCATCCTGAGTTCAGGCATACTAAATTCGTTTTTCTACCATGTTCCCTGGGTCAGTTCTGACTATAAGGTGTAATAGTCAGTCTGCCCATTCTGGCCTATGGGGAGCAAGTAGCCTTGCAATAGTGAAAAACGAAAATGGCTGTAATTCACCATTAGGACATGCCACACACACCAGGGCATGTCCTACCTTATACTTACAATGCACCCTGCCCTAGGGCCTACTTTAGGGGTGACCAACATGCAGTAAAGGGAAGGTTTAGGGACTGGTAAGTGGGTGCACTCACCAAGTCGACATGGCAGCCCTAGGCTGCACACAGGCTCTGCAATGGCAGGCCTGAGACACACTTTACAAGCTGCTTCTGTGGGTGGCACAACCCGTGCTGCAAGCCCACCAGCAGCATTGGATTTACAAGCCCTGGGCACACTCAGTGCACAGTACTAGGGACTGACAAGTAAACCAATCATCCAATCATGGAGTCACTAATACATACATCAATTCACGATAGGGAGCACTTGCACTTTGGCACTGATGAGCAGCGGCAAAGTGCCCATGAGCATCTAGTCCAGCAAAAATATATCGGCAACAGTGGAGGCATTACGAAAAAATGGAAGGGAGACCCACGCCAAGGATGCCAGGTCTAACAATATATATATATATATATATATATATATATATATATATATATATATATATATATAATATCCCACAGATTAGTTCTCTTCGCAGAACAAACGGGGAGCACAGCGGGTCTGCAGAGATCACTTTTATTTCTTGCGGCATGACGCGTTTCGGCTAGAATGCCTTTTTCGAATGCCGATCACTCAGGTGCTCACACTGCGAGTTTAAATGAGCCTGCTGCTTCGCTCCCATTGGAGGAAACCGTGTGGTATTACAGTGCGACTACATGTCCCAGAGTTCCCCTCACTGGAAACGCTGTCACTTGTTCTTCCCCCACCAGAGTCAATACCAAGAAATTTTCAAACATGTCCCCGCAGGCACCTTCATCCTTCGCAATTCCCAATAGCCTATAGAAATGAAGACGCAGTCTCAGTAAACGGTGTCTTTCCATGAAGTCATGTCCTGACATCGTCAGCAAATTCCATCGTCACTCTGGTTTGCGGCGGGCCGTGGGTCTTCCAATACCTCAGAATTGACACAACTCCTTATGCCACTGTTGCCCCTGAACACCGAAAGACGGGTTCCCCAGCGTGCCCGTGGCTGCACGCAAATATCGCACCAGATTCGTTCTCTTCACAGAACAAACGGGGAACACAACGGGTCTGCAGAGAGCACTGTTATGTCTTGCGGCATGACGAAATATATATATTTCAAAATCGAAACAATAAACCGGAAAATAAAATGTTACTTTTCAAAATGAAACAAAACCTACTGTAAGATAGAAAATAATGTTTATTTTTGTATACTTCCACTTTATTTATAGGTTCAGCTGCATCATTTGCAGTTTTGCACCATGGAAACCCGGCAATGGAAACTTTGTGGTGCCCCCCTTCCCTTGATGCCCTAAGCACGTGCTTATTTTACTTAATGGTTAATCCCGCCCTTCTGCCAGGTTTAGAAGTTGAAACATCTGACTGGTGGGGGGGACCTGGGGGGCGTGGGGTGTCAGCCCTGAGAGGAGCCGGTGATAACAATCCATGATCCTGAGGTCAAAATCGCCTTACACCACGCCCACTGCCCACAGCACTCATAGCGACCAACACAGTCTGGAAGCACCTCTGAGTGTCAATTGGCGCCACCCTATCTGGGCTGTGCATTGCAGAATAGCGGATAAAGAATTAAGAGTGAGTACGTCCCAACAACTGCAGGCCCAGAACAGGACAGAAGGTGTCGGATCCATGTGAGGCTGGTGGGCCGGCACAGAGCCTTTTATGTGACCCCGGATCCCTCATGGCATCGCATGAGGGCTGAACCCGAAGGCCATGGATGTCAGTTGTTAAAATGCAAGTATTAGTAGTGACAATATTTGGCCTTTGACTCCAGATGACATCAAATATAATGACATCATAAGATTGTATTCAATCGTATTACCACAAGGGCCCTTTCTTCCTGAAGGCATCAAAGGAAGTGACATCGCATGACCCTTTTACCTAAAGCCCTCCATAGAAATCACACTGTGTGACCTTTTAACCTTATGAAATCGAAGCAAGTGGCATCATGGAAGTAAAGGAAAATTATTACCAGACCAACTCACTGTAGCAAGAAAAATCCCACCCCAACGCAAAATCAGCACCCCAAATCCAACTGAAACTGCCCCTTTTGTATCGCTTTGTTCGCCCTAAGTTGGCAGGGTATGCCCAGACGTGGGTCCCTTGCTCACTTTGCCACTGGATTCAAGCTAGCCTGGCTGATGACGGCTGAATAGCCAGAAACCGGTCCCAGGATGCTTGTTTCCGGTCCAGGGAAGACATGGCTTGGCAGTTCGGGCTGGACTGTTCCCATGAGGCACAGGGTCAGACTGATTTGCATATGGCCATGTCTGAACTGGGGTGGTGGAGTGAGCTAAAGAATGATGATGGATTAAACCCAGATCAGTTGACTGGGGGTGAGTGTTTGATTTGCTCAAATGCTCCGTCCATCATCCCCTTTTGTATCGCCTACACATGTTGGCAGCATTAAGAAAGGATTCTCAGACACATAGCTGCAGGGGCGCTGTTCCTCTCATTGCTCACGATGTACATGTTGTGATGAAATGTTTTCAGGTAGGGGCAATGTTCTTGCATGATATGTGCAGTTGTGATTACTTTAATATGTATATACTGTTTGATAGTATATTATGCAGGGCAAGTGGGTAAAAGTTGGACATGTGCTGTGTTGCTTCTGGTAACCACTGCCAATTATCATGTACATGAGTGAAAAATCTTGTCCATGGAGAGATCCAGGTGCTTTGTTACAGCTTTGACGACAGAGCCCAATGAGGTTAATAGTGAGACTGTGCTGTGTAACAGTTCTCCTTAAAGAGGAGTGACCGCTCTAATTAGCAGGAAGAATCTAGACATTTATGTCCAACTGATGGCCAACCAGTGGCATAGGAAAGGTGACGCAGGCGATACTGTAAGCACAAGCATTGACAAAGCCAATAGGTCTCGCTTATGCGGGAACTGTTGGCTTTGCCAATGTCTTTTAGCCATATTATACAGCAGAGAAGCTGTGCGCAGCATGGCTAAAAGTAAAGTTAGACATAAAGCGATATAAAGCTGCCAGTGCTGGAGCTGCATCATAGCGTTTTTTTTGTGTGCAGGCGGGCAAGGATTGGGATGGGGTGGGGGTATGGACTTGGGACGACTGGGAGGGGTAGTGGGACAGGGGCAGCAACACAGAGAAGGGGTGGGTGGGAGGGGGATGAAGTGACACAGATGCGGTGAATGGTATTGGAAAAACAAATAGTACCTCAATCACAGCATGAGCAGTGGACGGACACTAATCAAGATGAAGCTCACTGTGCTTGGTCCACGCTCCACAGAAAGAAAAGTGAGAGATGCCCGGTGCGTGCTGGTCAATTCGGAGGTAGGGAAGAAGAGTGACAATGAAGCCAACAAAAGGGTAAGCAGTGGGCGGGCTCCAAGCCCTTTATTGTACAAAATAGCCCTCGCAGCGATGGTACATGCACTGCAAGACCTAAAAACTTGGCTCAAGCACCACATAGCTGGATAATAATAGTCAGCCACAATTGTTGTGCGGTTGACCTCACACTCATTGACTCTGGTGCCGCTGTACTATTGGCAGCTCCTTTGAACATGCACTAGCAGCCGAGCAGCTTGCACCATGTAATCATTCAATCAGCACGGACAGCCGCCTTCAGCATTTCATTTAAACGAGAAGCATCAGAGGTCTGATACCACACTGAGGAGCTCGGGTTAATTCATAATATGGGTCTAGAGTGAGCATGAGAAATGCAATAATTTCTAAGTGAAATGACTGCACTTCTTAACAAGGCAAACAAGCACAACTTTACATTTAGGTCAGACTTTGTGGATTGATGCAGCTCATCACGCAGAGCGATCATGCGCCTGCCTTAGATTTTAAAGACCATTATTATAGGACACCCTAAAAAATGCAACTTAACCTATCCTCCTTTGCAGGGACTAAATACGCAACACACTCACCCCTTTAATCCTTATTTGTAGATACAATAATTAAAATAACCACAGTTTTCATGCAATGCGTGTAAAAATAAATAAATACATTAAAAAAATAGTCCTGCTTTTTAAAGAAAACGTGATTTCCCTTTATTTTCAGAGACTATTACAGTGACTGCCTCCACCATCCAAGCAGTTTCCGATAAATGTGTATAAAAAGGCACATTGAAGAGCATGTAGTGATTTCACGTTCATTACAAGTGCAATGAATGAAGTGTAGCATAAACGTGCAACCTTCATAATTAACCAGGCGCCCATGCAAACAGTTTGCTGTGGTTCCGAAGCAGTGAGTTTTACTTGTAGAATGCTTGCAGTCCGGTCATCGTCAACCCTTACATTCGGTCTATACACCTTGCATGTGAAAAATTGATTATTTACCGTTTGGGGTAAGAGCATTTGGGTTTAATGTTTGCCGTGAAGCACAACTTGACTTTGGAGCATAAAATAATTTTCCCGCCGTTTGCTGTTACGCAATTAGACTTTTTAAAACTAGAGGCAGAGCAGACGCAGATAATAATAATAATAATAATAATACTACAGCCATTTATAGAGCGCGAACGGCTACCTCCGAAGAGGTGTCCCGGCGCTAAAAGCGACAAGTGACACGCAGGCGACAAGCATCACCCAGGATTAAACTAGGTTAAAAAGCCATGTTTTTGCTGCCTTCCTAAATTGTGTCTCAGAAGAAATCAGGCGCAAGGAATTAGGGATGGAATTCCATAACGTGGATGCCCCAAGCATAAAAGATCTGCCGCCCAGCCGGGCTTTCTTCACACGTGGAGTGCAAAGATGTGGGACGATTAACAAAGATGATATTTTGTTTAAATGGTTAATACAAAGTGACCCAGGCACTGTGGGGAAGAGTCCACACATATTCACCTTTTGTAGAGGCACGGTATATGCAAAAGAATCGGCCAGCACACTCGTTGAAGGTCCTTTGGTGTGTGGGAATGCGATTTCCCATGTTTACCCTCCCTAGAGTTGTGTTCTATGCAGTAATTGACTAATCTAACTATGCGATATGTGCAGCCCTGGAAACTCTTGATTTTTAGTAACCTGGGCTGTAGGAAGTTCTTCAGGATTTGGTAAAAGAATGGAAGAAACTGTAGAAAAATATGGACTCTAAAAGACTATATGAATGGAATTAGATCATGGTATTGCAGCTGTAGGAAACGTACATTACTTGGGATGTTGGCATAGTTCGCCAGCCGTCTAATTAACGTTTCTACAGGTGCAATGAATGTAAAGGCAATTCTGTAAATGATTTTTCTGTACAGTGGTGACCTTCGACATCCTATCTTTAGGTTTCCCAGGCAAGACATTACCGATTAACTGGAAACAATGAACAGCCCTTGTGCTCACTAAACCAGTCAGTTTACTGTATGCATGATTGCACCTTCAGAAAGTTCCTTCAGAATTAATCTAATGTTGCTAGGTGAGGGTGGACTTGTTTAATGTTAATAGACGTCAGAGTATTGTGTTTTAAGGCTGTTATACACCTTCATATATGCACATTATATATATTTTTTTAAAGGAAACTGAACGGGTGAGCTGTAAACGGGAAGGATTATGTTGTGCGTTATTGGAGCTCCTTAGAATGTATGCTTCTATAGACTGGCAGAGGTACATTTACATTCACTCCTCTTTGAAGAAGGAACAAGCTTTCTGAAAATTGTACACACTGCCTGGATAAACAGAGATGCCACAACTCCCCTGACACTCACTGGAAGGATGGCATAATTCTAGTATTTTTAAGTTCTCTTAAGCCTGGGTGATATCTCTGCTGATGGGTATGATATGCTGATTATCGTTTGCATAAGAACATGGTAGGAACGCAGGATCAGATAAGGCAGGCCTGTGGGTAACCATAAATGTTAATAAGGTTGGGGTGAGGGCAGAGGGGAGATAGGCTTTACAACGCTGCCTTTACAATGAAAGGTAAGTATGTTTAAGGTAAGTGTATGTTTTTATATATATTCTGCAGACTTGCCAACTCACATGGTGCCACCATGTGTCACACAATTTCAACTCCCTTCACATGGTCACCTGGCGAGGAGCTGAAATCGCACGGTTAATTGCGCACTATTTAAAAAAAAAAAAAATTCAACCCCGGGAACCATTCCTGATCAAGAAAATGGCGGACGCAACTTTCTGTTCAGGTTCCGTCCAGCCAATCGGAGCATTCCCGTTGGCGCGTGCATTCGCAAGTAATCTCGAAACAGTCACCCCAAACTTTCCATGAAAACCAGAACCTACCTTGACACTTTTTGGGGGAAAATTTGATGAAGATTGGTCTAACTACACCACAGTTATAGGCAAGTGAAAAATGCTTTTCGTATGGAAACTAGGTCCTAACTATAACTACCTACTGGTGACCGCCAGTAGGTTATTTTTATATATATATATATATATTCTCCCCCCCCCCCTTCAAGAAATTATTTAAATGCACAATAATAAAAAAAAAAATGGGGGACTTTAAAGGGTCCCCCTATAAAAAAAACTATTTTTAAGGTGTGTGTATGTATGTGTATATAGATTTATATATTCCACTCGCCATTTTCACACTCCCCCCCGCCGCTTTAACAGGTAACCTGTGGTATGGCGCGTAATGCCGAAAAGTAATCCAAACACGGTCTTTGGTGCCATGTCGCGCTCAAAAAAAAAAAAAAAAAGAATCCACAGGTCTCCTCATAGCATTATTCAGATTACGGTTTATTAAAGAAATGCAACCCGAAAATTACACCGGTCCCAACGCGTTTCGGAGAACAGCGTCTACTTGATCACGGGTATGGGCGTGACAACAATTCAACCAATTGATGTACACCATTGTGAAAGGAGTCCTACAGGTAGAGAGAGGACTGTGTCTGGAAAAACCATGATGAAAAACACACTATGTTTGTTTAACATCACCATTATTTTTAGTTGGCACCATAGATGCTTGAAACAGAAAAAAGGTTGTTAATTGCATGTTTCAGCTGCTGTTGAGGTGTTCGCTCACACAAATGCATGGTGGTTAAAATAACACCACCATGTCAATAAGTCACACAGAAATATAGGTGCATGCTGTGTGTCGTGTGTCCCAAAGGGGATTTATTGCTGTGATGCCTGGGTTGCTTGCAGGTACACACATTGTGCTATCCTGATTTCTAATACAAAAAATAATACATTTAAAGTCCTATCAGTTATTGTGCAATAAATTCACTTTGGGACACACAACACCATGCACCTATATTTGTTATTTTTCTTATATTCAAAATGTTTTTCCAAAACTCCCGGTCATTGCTTACCGCAGAGCTCCCAATTTACGATCTCTTATTGTGGGAGCTGAACTCAAGCAAGTTGTAACAAATGCAGGGGTTCATTGCTGTGACTCTAAAAGGTGTATCATGTGTTTATACCTTTTACAAACATCATCAGTAACTAGTTCTGTTACGAGTAGGACCTATGGAATAAGACAGCATCTTACTAGTCGCTCAACCTGCATTATTTATGTAATTCAGTGCCAACGCCAAAGCTGTAAAAAAACAATATGTAGGCCAAACTGTGAATGATTCAGGGACCAAAAATCGGCAAAAAAAGAAACTTGACCAGCCTGCAGTCAATCGTTTTAACCTTGTGTATCATTTACTATCAGATTTGAAGATATTCCCTGTGGAGCATGTATTGTATTGTAATTGCATTTACATAGCGCTTACTACCCCTGATGAGGCGTCGAAGCGCTTTTTCGGCGAGTAGCACGCTACTCCGGAACCCATAAAGGATTATTGTTGAATTAGTATAGTGAAACATGATGGGAATTTGAGTGGTGGATATGTTAGTCAGTTATTTGGATTAAGAAGGATGGCGGAGGGATAGAAGAGGGAAAAGGGTTTGCATTTATATAGCGCTTGTTACCCCTGATTGGGTGTTGAAGCACTTTTTTGGTGAGTAGCATGCTTCTCCAGAACCCATAAAGAATTAGTGGTGAATTAGTATAATGAAATATGAAATTAGTTTCAGTGGTGGATATTAGTCAGTTATGTCTTAAAGGAAGAACTACTGGACTCCAGAGAGAACTTCTAGATGTACTGTTTAAAATCACTGCATCCAGATGGACTGAACATTACTAACAATACCACCTGATTACTGCAGATCTCAAGAGCTCTCAGGACTGCATTGATTCCACATTCCACATAGAATCTTCACTTGTGATGCGTTTTGAAAATTCAGCTGTGCAACCGCTGAGCAAACCATCTTGTACTAACTGAGGAAGACGGAAGCTGAAACGTTGTAGTGGAAATATATTTTTGTTCTTTGGTGAATCCATCTGTTTGAGTCACTTCTTTCTTGGATCTATATATATATATGTGTATATATATATATATATATATATATATATATATATATATATATATATGTGTATATATATATATTGTGTGTGTGTGTGTGTGTGTGTGTATGTATATGTATGTATATATCTCCTACTGGTGGTCGCCTGTTGGTAGGTATAGTTCGGTCTTCTTTTCCATATACTGAGCATTTTTTGGTTTGCTAATAACTTTGGCCCCATTTGGCGAATCTCCACGAAACTTTCCCCAAAACAAAGTTCATCCACCTCAGCTCCTTCCTGGAAAGTTTCGCGGTGCTCCGTCAAGCGGGGACCAAGAAAAAAGGGGTGCCCCAAAACGCTAAATCTCCTTGCATTTTCCATAGACTTCTTTAAGACAGGTTTTAGCAAAAACTGCTGAATGGAATTACACCAAATGTGGCAGAAAGCTAGGTCTTGGTTCGCAGATTGTGCTTTTAGTGATTTGGTGTAAATCCGTTCAGTCGTTTTTGAGATATTAAAGGTAAAAAATAATTGCATATTTTGGCAGTTGGGCTCTCGAAGCCGGCGAGCCTCCCACGAGAGAGCTAAATCAAAAATGAAGCCCTGTTATTGTTTGAGAGGGCCGTTTTTCCATTGAGACATCACACTCTTGCGGGAGGCTCCTGCGAGTCTCGCGAGCGCTCTGATTGGCTGGCTGTTGGAATGTTAGAAAAGAAATGTCCGCCTTTACTTTTTACTGTGAAAAATTGGAGGTGTTGTGGAAAGGACGTAAAAAAGCTATATAAGGGGCAGCAGAAAGGCATGCTGTTCCCCCTAGAATTAGAGCGGAGGTATCTAAGGGATAACTACTGTGAAGAAAATAAATGTATATTGTTTTTAACTACTTTTTATGATCCCGCGGAATCCTGAATAGCAAAAAGGAGTAGATCAGTTCTCAATACACTCTATTAGGAGGAATAGATATTGTGGTCCTTGTTTTTGAGAGGAAGTGTGTAAGAAATGAGTACTGTGATTAGAAGGTTAAATCTTTTTTTAAATGTTCTCGCGAGACTCTCACGAGATCGTGAAAAGTAGGAAGGAGTAGGTGATGTTTGAATACACTCTGCAATGCATAATATGTTACTGTATGAATGAGTCTTACTGGAGATGGTGTTTATCAGACTCTTCTATTTATGCTTGTTGGTTTGAGAAGAGTTGTGAGTACAGTTAAGGCTCATCCAAACACCTTACTTTGCACACCCATCAGCTGAGATAGAGGTCAGAAAGGAGAGCTCAGTCCCTCCCCACAACCTACTACGCAGCCCTATCATTATAGAGAGAGGTCTCTGCATTGAGGTCAGTCCCTCCACACACCCTACTACGCACACCAGTCATCTGAGAGAGAGGTCCGAAAGCAGAGAACAGTCCCTCTCACAGCCTACTATGCACACACATCATTACAGAGAGAGGTCTCGCCAGAGAGGCCAGTCCCTCCATACACCCTACTGCACACACCTGTCATCTGAGAGAGATGTCTAAAAGGATAGGGCAGTCCTTCCCCACACCCGTCATCTGAGAGAGAGGTCTGAAAGGAGAGCCCAGTCCCTCTCCACAGCCTACTACGCACACCTATCATTACAGAGAGAGGTCTCAGCAGAGAGGCCAGTCCCTCCACACATCCTACTATGCACACCCGTCATCTGAGAGAGAGAGAGGTCAAAAAGAAGAGACCAGTCCCTCCCCACACCCTACTATGCACACCTATCATTACAGAGAGAGGCCTCAGTAGAGAGGCCAGCCCCTTCCCACACCCCACTACGCACACACGTCATCTTGAAAGATGGGTCTGAAAGGATAGGGTGGTCCCTCTCCACACCCTACTAACCACACCCATCACTCCGAGTAATGACACCTTAAAAAAAGATTCCTAGTGGCGTGCCTCAGGTGGCGAAGGTGGCCACTACCTGTTTCGCCGTCCTGAAATGGCTGAGGAAAAATATTTGGTTACTTTCATTCCCATCCCAAAGGACAGTTATTCAGACACTTATTCTGTCGAGGCTGGATTATGGCAACGTCCTTTATCTGGGGATGGATATAGCCTCCATCAGATGGTTGCAAATAGTCCTGAACTCCGCTGCTAGGCTGCTCTACAGTCTTCCTAAAGCCCTCCTCAGGGAGCTTCACTGACGCACGTTGGAAAAGTGGATTCAATTTAAAGCCTTGTGCTATATGCGAAGAGCAAGGTCAGGTGTCAGTTCACGATACCTTCAAGAACTGGTGAGTTCAGATCAGCCTGCTCATCCCCTACGTTCAAGCGACCTATCCATGTGCACAGTCCCCAGAGTCAGACGGGCATGCATGGGATGCTGGTCATTCGTATATCAGGGTCCCAATTTGTGGAATGCCTTACCTGAACCCTTAAGAAGCTGCACCTCTCTGACCATCTTTCGAAAACAGCTGAAGACCTAGGTGTTTTGAGTCGGTGGCAATTAATACTCGTGGAATCCCCAATAGTTACATGTTGCTCATTCATCTTAAAAGCGAAACTCGCTGCTTTTGCCAGTATTTGTTTGCTAATGCTGTTATTGCTTAATTTTCATAACCATCTCCACAGTTATGAACTTTTGTAAACAAGATCACGTTGTATGATAGGGATTAAGTAGCCCTATAGCTCATTTAATTTTAACTACTTCGGTAAGGGAAGGCACAAGATCCTGGTTGTTTAATTATTTACTGCACCTCTAGGTTCTGAAACCGTACCAAGTCGTTAAACTCCACTGCCATTTATATTTCAAATGTGAGTATTTCAATAGTATGCTAATGAAAGAGTGCAACTGAAATTGTACTGCTTACTGCTGCTGGAAGGTGCAAAGTTTTACTGCTAAGGCTACCAGTCCCACGCCTGATGTGGTTGCTCCCACCATTGAAATGTATGTTCCTAAACCTACCTCCAACCCATCTATAGGTAGCTGTTGAATGGCTTTGCCTTCATTTTGCTAATTTTTTGCGGCCGGGTGGGGTTGGTTCTAGCTAGGAGACTGCTTTAGCTCATTTGCCAGCCTCCTATAATCTTTGAAAAAAAGAAATCAATTCAGACATACATACAAACACATATGCATACAGAGGAGCTCAACTGTCATTCACGTTTTGCTTCCGCCTACCACAGCCTGTAGCATGGGGCAAGGGGTCTTCACAGACAATAGTAGCTTTTCTTTGCGCCAATTAAAATTATTTGATAACAACTGTAAAGTGTTTCTCTAGCTCTACTAAGTACACCTGCCTTCAGAGAAGCACCCATACTGGGCTTTTAAAATTGTTTGAATTGGTTATTTCTTTATCATTTTTTGGTTTTTGTTGTTGTTTTTTTTGCAAGCATATTGCTGCCAGGTTTAGATGGCAGCATGATTTTTTTTGTTTTAGTTTTGTGGCATGGGCTTGCAAAGTAAGAAAATGTAACCATTGCACCAGCTTGCCAAGTTTGGCTCTACTAATGATTCTGTGCTAATGGGTGGTAATGCCATTAGGCTGGAAAAATGTTGGGAAATATAAGAGAATTGTATTCGCTAGGAAAAAATTGTTTGTTTTAACAACTTCTTCTCATCCTCAGAAAAACTATGAACAGTATGATGGCTTTGTGGTTTTACATGGTACCGACACGATGGCCTACACAGCGTCAGCCCTGTCCTTTATGTGTGAGAACCTCGGTAAAACCATTGTGCTAACCGGCTCTCAGGTAAGCAGTCTGCGCAATTTTACTCTGCTCATGAAACGCGCCAGCTGCTGCGACCATGCCTGTCTGGGTCTTGCTAATCGTTTTAGGTTTTCGTGATATATTTTGCTAATTTATGTTGTGTGGTGCACTACGGCAGATTTTCGGCTCATCAGGTTCGTTTTCCAAGTGTAAATCACATCTGCCCTACAGACGTTATATACACAATCTAAAAAAACTCCTGTTTTTACCGTCTCTTGTTGGTCCATTAATTGAATGTATTGCAACATAAATATGATATTTGACTGTTGGCAACTAACAACCTTTATGTTGTATATGCATTTTTAATAAAACATTTTAAATGTGCAAGCAAATTCATTCATTCAAACTCATAGGGCACAGGCAGAGTTCATGTCGCATGTCTTTAATCATATATTTAGCTTTGTGGACCAGGGACCTTTGTTTCTTTACAGCTCTGATATGCCATGTGTCCCATATCGTACAGAATTTTGGGGGCACCCATGCACCCTGTAAATGGGCACTTTCATTAACCTGCAAGTCTCTAAACCAGTCTTCCATTTGGCCTGAGTGGGGTGGGGGGGATTCTTGTGCTCCGCATTGTGCAGTGTCCCTTTTTTGCAAGCCCAGACCAAACAGGTTCTCTCATACCTATTAAGGCCCAGCTCTTCCAGAATATTCAACAAAGTAATGTTAGGAGTGAGTAATCTGATGATAAAAAACGTAGTCAGGCACCTGTTGCTCTGCCATCCAAAAGACCCTGACCTTTCAGCAATTCCAGACCATTTCAAGGGTAGTTTCCTCCTCTACGTGACCTCCCAGAAGAATCTCTGCATTCTCTTTTGTTGTTGCCTCGTGCAGTAGTTTTGGTCTAAATATTTAAATTAAATGGACCGATATCTTGCCTTGTCTGAGTGCCTTAAAGGCCTGTTGTCAGTCAGCATCCTCTATGGAGGCCTTTACCTGTGAAAGGTGTTTGGTGAATTGTTCTCTATTGATCTGAACATTTTGGAGATTTTCTTCCTGAACCTCCCAGAAAACCACTCCCTGGTCCGGCACCCTAAGCTATTCTGTATGTCGTGAGTTTTGCGTCTAGTGTAGCATATTGCTTCCTCTGGTAAAAACAAAGGTAAATATTATTAAAAAGCTCCAACCTTCCCATTAAAATTCAGATTTTTGTATTGTTTATGGTTTTGAATTAAATATGTTGTAATTCGTGTATTATTAGATGTATACTTGTATAATTGTTAGTCCAGGGTCCGGGGGGTTTCTGGCTTCCAGCAGTTATATATTTTTTTGTGTAGGGGTGCAGGGGATGTCTCCAAAAGTAAGAGTTAAGAACTACTGCTCTGGGGGATTAAAGTCTGGTATTGTATCTGTATTGGCAAGGTATGGCCAGAGGGCATGACAGAAATATACAACAAAAGAATTGCTTCTGCAGATTTTCAAACCACTACTACTGCTGCTGTTGTGGAAATTTCAACTCAGTCCCAGCCTTTAATACCTGATATAGAGCCAACTGAGGGAGCGGCGAACCTACCTGCCTCTGTGATAGCGCATCACCCCATACTCCGAGAGCCACCCCCGTTGCTGGAGGGATGTCTGTGGGGGTATTCCGCTGTATAAGAAGTGAATGGGTGACTTGTTTTCCAGGACCCACAGCTCTGTTATGTGAGCTGGATCTGATTAGATGACTTGCATCCTGTTGAGTATTAGATATGGAACACTGTAATATGGAGAAGTCTAGCATGCCCAACCCCATCAAATGTTGATTTTTAGCACTTGTTATTGATATCCTATGTGTTTTATGTGTCCTTGGGAATGCCCCTGGTAGGAAGGATGTGAACTTAAGGAAGGAATGTTGACTCTTATGGGAAAGTTCTACAGATGCATCAAGTCTTCTGTAAGGCCAGCATTTTTTTTGTTTATATTCTGTTATTGGTATTGAGAAAACAAAGGAAAACTGCACTGTCCTATTCGAACAAACCATGGTAGGATTAGGGTGCATATATTAGAGTTCTCACCATAGAACGAGTCAGTTAGCGCCACCATTTATCTGGAGCCACTCTCCTTTTTATTGAAACTGGCTTGGCATTCCTTTGTAATAATCTTCCTGTGCTTGAAGTGATCTATCTGCCCAGACTTTGGTCTGATTTGGTACTGTGGATCCCCACCTATTTGAAGCCACATGAAACCATTTCAGTGGAAGGGCGGGATCCCCATTCTGTCACATCCACTAATTGTTGGATCAGCAAAATGCTAGACTTGGCCTAGTCTACCTTAAGACCAGAAAAAGTGCTGAATTCGTGTAGTATCTGCTGTACTTTGTGCATCTGTGTCTGCAGTAACTTGGAGGAGGAGGTCATCAGCACCGAGATCTTTTGTCTCTAGATTTAGAGTCCATTTAAAGACGTCACTTCCTCATCTACACATGTTTTCCTTGCAAGCGGTTCAGTTGCTAGTGCAAAAAGCAGATGTTGAGGGGACACCCCTACAGGGGTGCCCTGCCAAGTAGGGCAGAGGTAACACCCTGCTGACCCTGACTCTTGCTGGATGTCGTCTGTAGAAAAGACTTGTGTAGGCGACGTGCACTTTTTTTTTTGTTACAAATAGTTTTATTGAGTTTTAAAACCATACAAAGACAGACAAGCAAACAACTTTCGGTGCTGAAGGTTACACAGTAAAACAATGGCCAATGATAAGAGAAAAGAACACACAAACTTGTATTGGTAATTCTGTTCTTAGTACACCGTACATTATTAGTGCGATATGTGGTTAGGCCTTAAAGAATACCCAAGGCTTTCAATATACATATTGAGCATCTATGGTGCACATAGACCAATTGTTTTAAGGCACCGAACATTTAAAGAAATAGATGGGGAGAGCGAATCAGAAGGAGGAGGAAATGGAGGGGAAAGCAGTGAGACAATCAGTGGCCGATCGACCGGGTCTCGAGCACAGCCCTGACCATAGGTTGAAGATCAAGGCGTCCGCATAACCTATTGTGAGTTGTGACTAAAGGAATCCAAGGTTCTCCAAATTTGTTGCGAGGCGAAGGGGTTTCCCACCGCCTTCATTCGGTCTGAATGAGTACTTCTGAGTTATGTGACCCATGCCCACCATGTGTGATAAGAAACATTGTTTGCCTTCCAGTCTAGCAAGATGACTTTGATTGCAATGATAAGTAATCGACTACCGTAAGGTCCAATTCTGTCAGAGGCAGGGGTGTTTCTAATGCTTATGGGCGCAGTATGATCAGTGGGAAGTCCAGTGAGATGGGGGTTTTGAATATTCTATCTAGTTGGGCGGTAGTATCATTCCAATAAGAGGTAAGCCGTGTACAAGAGAAGAGCATGTGTTCTAGGTCGCCATGCTTTGCTATGCATGACCAGCAAGAGCCTGGGTCCCTCAGTTGTATCTAGTTGGGCGGCAGTATCATTCCAATAAGAGGTAAGCAGTGTACAAGAGAAGAGCATGTGTTCTGGGTCGCCACGCTCTGCTTTGCATGACCAGCAAGAGTCCAGGTCCTTCAATTTTAGATTTGAGAGTCTACTGGGGGTCCAGTAGAGAGAGAGTGTGCTGCAAAAAAATGTTGTTTGTACTAATGGTGGGACAAGTTTACCCTGGTTTCTATCCCAATTCCCTCGCCTTGCATCTGCCCTCCCCTTACCCCCTCATTCCTCTATTGCAGGAATTCCGAACCGCATCGTGGTTTCTGACACGGAGACTGGTAAGCCTTAATTCTTCTCCCTGCTCACGTTGCCTTTCCTCCGGTTCCCACCCGTCACTCCCGCCTTTCCTTCTTACAGGTCCCGCGCAATTGCAGGATAGGACCTCTTCTGATGCCTGCCCCTTGTCAGGTGATCCTCGTTCCTCCTCCCTAACAATCTACTTACTATCAAGCACACGCACAATCTTCCTGCGCCTTCCTGTTTACACCTGTACTGATACCATATGGCCCTTAACGTTTACTTCCATAGGTTCACCTATAATCCTTTTTCACCCGCACTAACGATCTCCTCTCATAGGATCGTGCACAAGCCTTCTTATATCCTTAATCCAGAATGGAACTCTACCTCCAATACTGTTATTCACTATAACGTTATGTTCTTATGTATTGTTAATTCCCACAGGTTGCTGAATTCCATCTGCATAGCCCATTTAAATTAATTTGAATTAGATTAATTTACTGCTTATGTTGCTTCCCCTAACTAACTGAAACTTTTCCCCTCTTTCATCCCTATTGTTTTATGTTGTTACAGGCTTTCAATTTCAGGCATGCTTATGTTAAGTCCTGATGATCCTTGTATTTACTGTATGGATCGAAACGCCGTCGACACCCATCACACCTTATACACTCCCTTAAATGTGTTATTAATTGTGTAAGGGTGTAAAAAGACGATTTGTTGGCCCTATGTTATTGCCATATATGACAAATCGACAGCTGTGCCTGAGCCTTTCTGTTTTGCTGTCACATTGTATGTGTTCTATGTAGGTGTAGTGAGGGCACAGGCTTGTGTCCCGCTTACTCTATTTTGTGTTTATGAATAAGTTTTTACTCTGTTAACTATAACATTAAAGTAGACCTCTGTCCGGCTGGACAAGTCTTTTCAATATAGAACTGATTGAGTCTATATTTATCTCTCTCATACTATACAGTTCCATGGGACCACTGTTTTCTAGAAAAGTACTATTTCCCAAGGTCCCTGGCAGACTTCATTTGGGTTCCCTTGTCCTTGTCAAATAAGTTTACCCTTGAGCAAATGTTAAGCCAGGTGTCCTCTAACGGCGGTGACCTATCTTTATCAGAGTAAGAACGAGCCCATGTACTACGTAGGTTGAAGGTGGGTCGTTTTTTAGTACTACAGATTAGTTTGTAAATCTTAGATGCTACGTGACCCCCTGCCTAGATACGTTTAAGAGAGGAGAAAAAAGTCGTATTTGTTAAAGGGTCTAATTTAGAGATCCTTGTGTTTATTTTCAAGAAGTCCTAGAACTCCAGTTTGGAAAGGAAGTACTTTCCTTGGAGGGTTGCAAAGGTTAAGGGTTTGTTACCTGCGTAGAGGTCTGACACTAGAGCCATGGCTTTAGAGGCCCGGTGTGGCCCCAGTGTAGGGGAGATAGGCAGTTGAAGTTTCTTATTGTACCATAAAGAGATGGAATAAGATTTATTAATGTTGGAGGCTAGAGATTTGTCCACAAGAAGTAGAGTTTTAGTGGTATCTCTTAAAATGGAGTTGGAGTGGGTAAACGTTTGCAGGGTCGCCACCAAGGGGAACAGGCTGGCAATATAACACTCAGTCTCGAGCCACGCTGGTCCATCGGTGGGGTTCGGGTCCAACCATCGGGAGCCCTGGCTAGATAGGTGCACACAGCACTTTTAAATATGCTTGATTATGTACATTGAATCAAACTCCGTTTAGCCCTGTTTGGCGCTTGGTAAACGCATATCTGGTATGCTCAATTCAGGGCATTGGTAAGCTTCATTCCCTCGAGTGTCCGTAGCCTTTGACAACTCCTATGGGAGTGGCCGTTATCTAATTTACCAATGGGCGTGACCGTGTGTTCTTTGGCTAGTTTGAGTGTCTATATTTTTTCTTTGCTCCTCTGTGGTCTAGAACCATGTTGTAAAAACATCCTGGTTCTTAATCCTTGAAATGTGAAACGTCTCTGTCATAAATAGTAATGACGTTTACATGCATCGACTCTGCACACGTGACCCCTAGATAACTTTGTGTGACTAGGGACGTCAGGTTAAGCTGTACTACACTTTTCTTTGTTTACTGTTGAGTAATCTGTGTCAGCAGCGGCCGATTACGTAATGCGCAGGCAGTGTGGGTTACGGTGAGGCCCGACATTCTATTGACTCGTTTTCTGTTCACTGCTGCTTCAGAAAGGCATTAGTGCTTTTCACACTGGACAAAAACATAGTACAAGGTCCTAGTTGTCACCCGCCGAGGTATGTGCTGGCCGGGCAGTGTGCCTTCCCGCTTTTGTAGCTCGGCACCCATTGTGCACCGGTAGGAACGTGTAGAAATGCTTTAATTATCGCCTGGTTACGGTGTCTATGGGTCATCATCACCCAGCCCCCTCTTTCCCAGGGCAGAATTTTCAGGATGGATTACAAAAGTTCAAGATCGGTATTGTTTAACTTTATGCAATATAACGTACTGACCGCCGGGGTGGGGGGCGGGGCTGTGAGGTGAGCACGGCCCTAGCCAATTATTAACTTCTAGGCCTCATAATATACTTGCACAAAACAGCAAATTATTACCTTCTCGACCTCATAATATACTTGCACAAAACATGCATTGCTTTCTTGGTGTAAAATAAGTCTTGCCGGCCTGTCCAATGGCAAAAATTGGACTGATGTACACAAGTTTATTTGATTGATTTTTTTGTTCAGTGCACAGTTCAACTACAAAGCCCCCCAGAAGTTACATCTTGGTCCCAGTATTTGTTGCTGCCCATTGTTTTCTAACATATATCCATGAACTAAGCATTCTTGGCAACACCTGCTGGTAACCATGGCTATTAATTGTCTGCCCCCACAATTTCGGGTCCTAGCCACATACCTGCCAATTTGAACAACAATCTCGCTGTGTGAGGCGGGGCCTTGAGGGGGCGGGTGCTGGTGCCGAGAAATACCTACGAGGCACTTTTGAACCCCAAGCCCCCTCCGCCCAAAAAGAAAATCAAACTTGTTGAGGCTGGTTCCGATGTCCTGGGGAGTTTTCACACCCCTCAGTTCAAAACCTCGAAAAACGAGCTGGAAAACCACTATTTACAGTGGGTTTCAGCTCGTTTTCCCTGCCACCATATGTTATCGGCTCCTCTCCGGGTGACCAGGTGATGGGAGCCGATATCGTGTGAGTTGGTAGGTATGTAGCCACACACAAGTGATGGCCCAAAATGGGGGGAGGGGTGGGGGGTGTAAGTGTTAATTAACAGTCGTTATTGTCTTGCAGATAAGGATAGCAAGGCTATCAACACCCTCTTCTTGTTCCAAAGCAGGGAGCTCTGCAGAAGCTGCCTCTCACTGCCTTGCGCAGTGAAAACACCTCCTCTGCTCTGTTCTCCCCTCCCCCACTGGTCTCATCTTGTTGCAGATACCGCTACCCCGACTCCACTGCTTGCTTCTCGGAAGGGGCACTCCCTTCTACCACAGCAATGTAAAGAAAAATAAACAAGCTATTATGTTTCGTTATTTATCTCGGCTATACGGTGGCAATCGGGCTTACATTTCTGATCTGCAAACAGGGGTGGAGCCGAGACAGCTACCTCTGCGGCTGACAGTTGCATACGTGGATAAGGTGCCTGCAGGGCAGTTTAACTGTGCTCTTGAGCTGTGGGGTGGGGGTGGGTGCTGCACACCGAGACAGCGCGCACTGGTGAAAAGAGCAGCTGTCGGCCACAGACGTCTCCTCGACTGCACTTAAAAGTGGTAGTTGAAGCCAAATAAGGCTAGCCAACGACTAAGTGCACTAAAGTTTCATATGACATTTAACCAGTGCTTTAAATGGCCTGGCACTGCCCAGTACGGAGTTCCCGTACTTCTCTAATTTGAATGGGGAAGTACCTGCACTTTTCAGCACGACTGCAAGACATTTAATGGGAGAGTACCAGTACTTTTTTAGGAGCAAATAGGTTCTCTGAACAGAGGGTACCAGGACTTCTGTATTTCCCCAGTACCGCTGATCTTTCTCTAATCTGTGAAATCCTTTCACAATTGGCACCCCTTTACGATCCCTGTAAGTCCCTAGTAAGTGGTACCCAGGACCTTGGAACTAAAGAGGGTCCTTAAGGGCTGCTGCACAAATTGTGCCACCTTAAGGGACCCCTCACCAAGCTCATGCAATATGCCATTGCAGCCTGCGTGTCTAGGTGCAGAGAAAACCAAGGAGTCGACATGGCACACATCCCTGTGTGCCATGCCTGCCAGCACTACATGTGGCATAGGTAAGTCACCCCTACGGCAGGCCTTGCAGCCCTGAGGCAGGGTGCATTATACCCATGTGTGGACATATCTGCAAGAGTAGATCAGTTCCGATGATATCCAAGTTCACCCTTAGATATTACCAGTGCTCAGGGAAGCCATAACGAGTGCATGGGCTGGACACTCGTCATTACGAGTTCCCCAGCTGCATGATGGCTTCATTGTACCCCAGGAGTTTTGGTACCAAACACCTTGTCTTAATAAACCCACACTTATGCCTGTGCTGGATTTATTAATAAATGCACCCAGAGGGCACCTTAGAGGTGCCCCCTGAAAACCTACTGACTACTAGTGTGTTGACTGACTGGTCTCAACCAGCCAGCCACCATAGACAGGTTTCTGACCTCCTGAGGTGAGCGCCTTCGCTCTCGGAGGTCGAGAAGAAAGCCTGCTGTGGACGGAGGTGCTCACACCTCCAAGCAGGATGGGCATTCCAGAGTGGGATCCTTCAAAGGCCCTGCCGCCTTTGTTATTCGACCCGAGCCTCTCCAGATAGTGGAGGAGCACACCCCCCTGTCCTGACCCTACTTTTTGGTGGCAAGACAGGCGGGAAAATTAGCACGATTAGGAGGTGCGCCCACATTCAACCAGCACCACCCCTAGGGCGGGCCAGATGATGTGGACCCCAATTTACAGATTCCTCCATGATGTTTTGGGCAGAATAAGCCTTCTAGGGTCAGGGTTATGCCCACTTACCACAGGATGTGGTTATATAGAGGTTGTAGACACCCTAAAAGTAGGTAGCCCATTGGCTACTACTATCTGTCACTCCCAGTAAACGCACCTAAATTGAGTATTTAAATGGCACCCCTGAACCCAAGAACTCCGATTCGACGGATCAACAGAAGGACGAAGAAGAGTCCCTGCCTAGCAAGAACTGCATTAGAAATATTGACTTTGAGGCAAAACCCTGCTGTCCTGAGCCCTCTCTCGACAGCTGTGACAGAGTGACTCGTCCTGCGAGATAGAGAACTACCAAAGCCTTGGTTGGCCTGCCCGCACTTCAAAAACCACCAACAGTCTCCCTTGGAGTAGAGGAGCTACTTGTCTTCAGGCCGTGACTAGCAGAGTCCGGTCCATCGCCTTGCAGCTCTCAGGCCCGACCGATGCCGCACACAACCAGTAGAAGGCACTAGTGCTCTGGAAGGTCCGATCTGCCTCTCCACCGAGTATGAAGAGACCAGGAACAACCTGAGCTGTGCAGCATCAATCCCTGGGGTACCGGACGCCCTCACCAAACACCAACAGTGAGAGCCCAGTCTGGATTTCCTCTGCACCAGGACTAAGCAGCCATCGAGGGACGTCAGCATCCCTGAGACCCACTCCGAGAGTGGCTCAGCTGCTTTGATTTTGCCTCTGCCAGCTGTTTGTCCCTGATCGCGAGGTGCAACATTCCGTGCCCAGCCGACCTAACAAACTGCACCTAAGCCACCCGGCCCGGTTCTTGACGAACCAGCTCTGTACCCATGCTCCAAGACCCCTTGCGACTTCAGCCCCCGTTTGAGAGCCTCTGACTTGCCTGCAAGTCCCCCTGTGCAGCCTCCGTCAAACTGCACTTACTCTTGAACGAAGTTCTTGAGTGTAAAATATATATAAAAAATTGTTATTTTCTAATTTGGTCTCAGATTTATTCTTTGTGTGTGTCTCCTTTACTGCCTGTGTGAGTACAGCAAATGCTTAGCACTACCCTCTGATAAGCCTAACTGCTTGCCCACACTACCATGGAAGAGAGTGTTCGTATTATCAACGTTTATCTTTGTAAACCAATTGGGCACCAACTGGACTGTCTGCACAGTGCACTTCATTTTAGTACGCTGTATAGAGAGCCGGCTTCCTACAACTAGTATCTTATCTGGGCTGCAGTCCAGTCCTTTTCTCTGCTCACTGTCATTGCAGACTGGGCCTGTGTTATCTTTACGAAGAAGCTAAAATATTAAATTTTCTCATGACTGTATTGAAAGATTGAGGAGGCAATTTTTTTTTTTTACAAACTTCTAAGCTTTCTGTGGAGTACTGTTGCATTCTCCTGGATTCTCAGCGGTATGATATCTTATAATAATAAATATTGCTTTCACTGTACTGTATTATATCCTCAAATCCTTCCCCATAGAATCTGAGACTGACAGTTCTGGCACACAGCAGAGGAGACTACCTTTGATCTGTGCAAAAGCATTTCCAACCATTTTAGAACTGAGCTTGCAAAAGAATCTTCAAGAGTGGTCATACCCACAGTGCAGGGCCATCATTTTATTTTGGAAGAGCGTGAATAATTGGCACTGGCTCCTTGTCCGTGGTGACCTAAAAGGGAAAGCAACCAAATTCCGAATGGCCCAGATGGTCACAATGAGCCATGATAGTGTGAAAAAACATGTCCAGTCGGACACCAAACATGCTTGGTTGCAAAGCAGTTATGGAATGAAGTCGAAAGGGTAAATGCTCTAGCACTCCTTGCCAAATGCACTGTGTTAAGTAAGTTTCCTTCTGACTAGGTATAAAAGACACATTTTTCAGGCAAGCCCATATAACTTTTAAAGTGGAAGGAAGAAATTGTGGTTGGGGGAAACCTTTTTTAAAAACTCCAAAATAGCACACCCAGACAAACTCACAATATTGTTTGTCCTAAAATTTTTGTTTAGGGTTCACATTTTATATGCATTTGCCTCTTCTTTAAATGGTTTTGCTTCAGATAGCATTTGTATTTATATTTCACCCTTTATGTCTTCTAGGTGCCCATATACACAATTCGGAATGACGCTCTTGACAACCTGCTCGATGCGCTGCTCTTTGCTGGACAATTTGTAATTCCAGAGGTTGGTATAATTGGCAGTATTTAGAAGGGGCTTAGATCTTGTACATGTCAAAACAGTGTGTTTCCCCCTCCGTATTCAGGTTAATATTCTGCTACCTTTTTGGTAAATTGTCCCTTAATCTCTTAATTTGTATATCAGTTCAGAAGGGAGGTGATTGGTACTGTACGAGTCGAGGATTTGTTAGTAGGCCTTGGAAAACTATTTCAGTTTCTTGGTTAGCAAGAAAGTGTTAAACACCTCTAAGGTATTCCTGTTTTTCATTGGCAACTTTGGACTAAATATATTTTTGCAAAGATTTGCCATATATGTATTTATTAATTTGCTATTTGACCTGTTTTGTTTTTTAGGACAAACAGCACAAGGAAACCGGCTTACCCGTTTTGTGAAATAAAAACACATAACGGATCACATTTTTCTACACAGGTTCTTTAAGGGTTCAGTTTTTATCTACATTTTTCCTCAATTACAGATTGATGGAGAAGTGCAGAGTAGGAAGAATGTTTCAGGAGAGCAGTGTTTGTGGGAACAGGGCAATAGGAATTAACAAACCAAACATGCATAAGCATGGCAAAGATCTGACTTTTCTCGCATTTGACTGTGGTGGCGGTGCCTATACACCACATGCTAGCTGTTTTGTTGATTTGGGAAGTTCTAGGTTCTGAGTGTAAGTCACTTTTGACTTGTACCGTTTACCTTCCACGAGTCAATTGTGGTAGGAAATGACCAGTTAGCTTGTAATCTCTACAAGTTGTTTTTTTGGTGGCTACTGAGTAAAATAAAGAAAAATGCAGAATCTGAATCCTCTGGTCCTGACATAGAACTGCTGTTCAAACCCTCCTACTCTTGCATTTGGATGGTGGTAATGGCCTGCTCCATAGTTTCCCAACTCCACACTGGCATTGTACATTCTGAAGCACGTTTCATCCCGGGCCTTAGAAACATGATTACATCACCCCTATCCTGGTGGAACTCCACTGGCTCCCTTTACTAGCATCCACCATCTGAAAAACCAGATGCATTATTTACAGAGCCATCATGACCAGCACTGCCACTTATCTTGCAGACAAACCCTCTATCTCTGGTGGTTCTTGGCAGACCCTCGACCAGGACACCATCACACTGCTGACTAAGAAGTGTAGAAAAAAAAAATCAACGCAGCAGGCCTTTTCCATTAAGGCACCCAGGATTTGGAAACACCCACCCACATCCATCAGGTCTGCCCCAATGCTGCTCCAATTTAGGAAAGAATTGAACACTCACCTCTTTAAAGAACACCACATCACAGTGAATGAACCATTCACAAACCAGCTACCTTTCCTGTCACTTGTTGACTTTATGCTTGTGTTTGGCCTTGTACAGCGCTCTGCTGCCTTTTGGCTAGTGTAAACAGCATGAACATACATGCTAGGGGCACTGAATGAGAAGATAGCAAGTGATGGCAATAGTTTATAAATTGCATGTCCAGTATATATCCCTTATTCAATAGTCTGAATTCTAGTCATGTGTAACCTACTGGGCTGGGAGTTGGAAGGTCAAAGATGAATCTTATTGCAGAACTCATCATTTATTCCAGGCCCTCGTTTTAATTTATCCCCGAATGAGGAAAATCCACATAGGTTACTACTTCAATATATTCGTCCAAAAAGGTTTAAGATTTGAATTGCTGTTGGGCTGAATAATTTGTGATAAAGCCTCTATGTTCTAGCTGTGTCTACTGGCTCCCTTCCCAAACATACTCTGTATTTTTGTTTTGAGCAATATTCAACTTGAGGTCGTTGTTATAGTCTTGTAAGAGCTTCAAGGGCTCGTTGGAGAACATTGTTGGTAGTATCCAGTAAAACCGTGTCACTAGCATATTGAAACAAAGAGATGTGTACATGCCCCAATTTTGGCAGCAAATGTGTTGCTGCACTGATGTTTGACAACATATCTGCTTTTTATAGATTTAAGAGTCACTGGCCAAAACACATCTCTGCCTGGTATTGGTCCAAAGTACGGAGCCACTAAATGGCAACTGACCCAGGGCAAGAACTGCAGATATCATACAGTGGCACAAGAGGTTCGATAGCTAGTCTATCAGTTTCTGTCAACCCCAATGAACCTTTGGAAATGCCAGACTTTGTTGGAGCAAGACCTGGGAAAAGAAATACTGGTGGAAAAGTGGCAACAGTTGTGGTAGAATGTTTACATGCAGTTTATCTGTTACATATTTCAAATCCCTCTTTGCTATTTGTGGTCCATTCCTGTCTTTTATCCCCAAAATTTGAGCAGTGTTTGAGGACAGAGCGGCAAGGGAGAGGAACAAACTGTAATTTCTATTTTTTGGATTGCTGCGAATGCTAAGGAACTTTCTCCCCCTGCTTCAAGTTTCTCACAGGAAGACGGTTGTCCAGGCCTTGGTGGTATCGAGACTGGACTACGTAAATGCCCTGTACTTAGGCCTTCCTGATTATTTACTTGGCCGCCTACAGGTGATAGAGAATGTGGTGGCCAGAGCCCTTCTCTTGGAAGGGCCAAGAACACGGACGACCCCGCTTCTGTCTTCCTTACACTGGCTCCCGGTTCGGAAGAGGATTAATTTTAAGGCGTTAGTGTTGTTCTTTAAAGCTTTTCATAAAATAGGGGCCCCATATCTTGGGGAAAGATTCCAGCATTATACTCCACTCCAAACCGTGAGGTCTTCTGCCCAGTTTCTGACCATTACCCCTAAGATCCGGCTCTCCCGGATAGGGGGCAGATCCTTTCAAGTGGTGGCCTCACGCCTCTGGAATAGCCTGCCTCTCTCTCTTAGACAGGTCTAGGATCTCTTCACTTTCAGGAGAAAATTAAAAACTTGGCTTTTTCAGCAGTAGTTCCTGTGCTGGTGTACTTTGTTCTGTGTTTCCGGGTCTTTCATAGCGCCGGGACAATCCCTGGAGTAGCCGTGCACTCTATAAATACCTGCTAACTTAACATAACATAACAAAATATTAAGGAGCAATTCCCAGGCCATATAGTTTGTTTCTTTCTTCAGAATTATGCGTGCCAATACTCTTGATCAGATCTAAGCTCTTTGGAGCAAAAAATATAGCAGCCATTCCTAATCTCGATCACCTACCCCCAGAATTTTTGTCCTTAGTTTCCTCCTTGTTCACCATTCATTGAAGGTCTTCTAGGACAAATGTTACGACTGGTTCAGTGCAGCGGCTTGGTGTAAAGTTTGCTTGAAAAAGATGGAGTGCAATTATTAGTTTCGACAAATTGTTGTAATTGTTTAAAGGCTAACTTATCAAAAGTTTTCCCCTAAGAATGTCAGTAGAAATATTGGGCAAAAGCTGTTGGGATCAAAAGGAGTGAGAGTTGCCTTATTTAATAGCAGTTTTCCATTCCTTGGGTACTACTCCTTGTATCAGTGAGTTGTTGAATAGATAGGTCAAGATCGGGTCCAGGAAAAGAGTCATTTGTTTCATAATACTGGCTTGGTATAAATCAGTGGGTGAGCCAGATAGTCTCGAGCTGAAGATGTTTTTGTGTTCGAGATCTGAAAGAGACACGTTAGTGACAGATTCCTTACCTTAGAATATCCCCAGGCGTCAGGCTGGATCCGGAAAGTTTTTGCGTAGCAGTACCCTTGCGCGTCGGTAGGCGGCGTCGTGCGGCTCCGCGTCCGTCATCGGCATCGTGATCGCCGGGATGACGTCGCGGGCAGTACTTAGACGCCGCCCCTGCGCGCTGACGTCAGTTCTTCTTTTTCCGCGCCAGTAAGCGCAGATCCGGGAAGAGCAGTGCCCTAGTCAATTTTTGACTACATTTTTGGTGAATTCTTTCACTGTTTCTTTTCGAGTCTTCTCGACTCCTAGGTGTCGGTAGGGATGCCCGGCTTCAAGCCATGCGGTGCCTGTGGTCGAACAATGTCGATCACAGACCCGCACTTAGAGTGTCTCTACTGTCTCGGCCGAGACCACGACACGAAGTCGTGCCCTGACTGCCGGAAACTTCACCCGAAGGCTTTGCGAGAGCGGTCTCGAAAGCTCCTGAAGGTCCGGCAGTCGGCTCCGCGCCGCACCAAGCCCCGGTCCCGTGAGAGGTCGAGGGGCCGGTCGCGGAGCCCCCGCCGGTCGTCGGAGTCCAAGTCTTCGCGCTCCTCGGGTAAGTCGAAGCACAAGAAGTCTAAGAAGCACCATCGCTCTAAGACTTCGCCTCGCCGGTCTCGCGACTCGGCTGAGGCCCCTGTCGGCACCGTCCCCGCGGCTCCGGATGTGCCTGTGGCGCCGCCCCCGCATTACCCATCCTTCCCGGGTTCGGGGGCGACTCCGGCCGAGATACAGGAATTCCTGTCGGCCATGGCCCGCCTCTTTGGGCCTCAAGGTCCCTCCGGTGCGCCTTCGGGCCCCGCGTGCCCTGATGGGGTTGCTCCGGCGTCGCCGACGACTCCGGTCCCGGCGTCGCCCGTCCCGCCAGCCTTGATCCCGGCCACGGCTCCGGCCCCGGCCCCGATCCCGGCTCCGGTGGTACCGCAACCCCGATCGACGCCGGTTGACCTAACCACGCCTCTGCTGGCGCCCGATCTCCCGGTGCCGTTCCCGACGCCGCCCGGGGCTCCGGGCGGCGTCGTTCCCGGTTCTCTCCGGTTCCGGACATGGAGCCGGACCGGCGTCGCTCGAGGCCGGCTCCGGCGCCGATGAGACCTTGGGTCCCAGATGTCCCTCCTCCTCCATATTTTGAACCAGAGGAGGACCAAGAGAAGCTGGGAGGGGTCAGAAGACCCTCTCTCACAGCAGTGTGAGTATGATCAGGACTGGGCAGAGGAACTTGGGGATGCCAGTGGTCTAGACACTTCCCCTGACACTGGCATGCTGTCTCCTCCCGTGGCTACGGAGGAGGGAGCAAATTTCGCAACGGCGTTGCGTAGAGCAGCTGGAGCCTTGCACCTCCAATTGCCTACTGTGGAGGTCAGGACTAATCTCCTGACCGAAGTGCTTCAGCCGGCAGCTTCCTCTTCGGAGACTGTGCTGCCGTTTAATGATGCACTGTCTGACGTTCATTTGGGCACCTGGTCCAAGCCCACCACAGGGGCTCCTGTGGATAGGAACGTGGCCCGACGCCATCGCCCTGCTCCGGGCGACCCCTTGTTTCTCTCTCAACATCCCACGCCCGAGAGCTTGGTTGTCCAAGCCTCTGCCTCCCAAACCGCCTTCCCTACCGCCCCTCCGGATAGGGAATCCAAACGCCTGGACCAATTTGGGAAGAAGGCTTTTCTTCCTCCAGTGCTGGCTTGCGGTCCGTCAACACCGCTTGCCTTTTGGGCCGATATACCCACTCCCTGTGGGATTCGGTGGTGACTGTTTTGCCCCAGTGTTCTGAGGAGGTCCAGACACTGCTTACCCGCACCATTGCGGAAGGTAGAGATGCGGCTAAATACACCATACGTTGTGGCCTTGATACCGCCGACTCGCTGGGCAGATCGCTTGCAACGACGGTGGCGCTGCGTCGCCATGCCTGGCTGAGAACAACTGGTTTCTCGGGTGATGTCCAGAATACACTCATGGACATGCCCTTTGATGGAGTCGGTCTTTTTGGTTCCAAAGCAGACCATGCGCTGGAGCATTTTAAGGACTCACGGGCTACTGCCAAGTCCCTGGGCCTTTCTGTTGTGCGCCCTCCGCTAACCTCTGCTTTTCGCCCCTTTCGTGGCCACGGAAGGGGCGCCCAGTCACGTCCGCAGACCAGCCACAGGCCCGCGCAGCAAGCGTCTTCGCGTGGCCGGGGACGTGGCTACCGCCGTGGCGGTTCGGGCAACCAGCGTGCGGGTCAGGCCACCACCTCCGCCCCGTCCGCGGCCTCCAAGCCCTCCTAGTCCCTCCTTTCAGGTGCACAGCACGCCAGTAGAGGGCAGGGTCCGCCATCACCTTCACCACTGGCGTGCCATCACCTCGGACAGGTGGGTCTTGGACATTGTCCGAAGGGGCTACTCCCTCCCCTTCGAGACCACCCCCCCAACCATGCCACCTCAATTCCACCGCATGTCAGGGGATCACTTGGTGCTTCTGCAGAAGGAAGTCACTGCCCTCTTGGCCAAGAGGGCCATCGAGCATGTTCCGGCCCCAGAAGTAGGACGTGGTTGCTACTCCCACTACTTTCTGGTGCCCAAAAAGGACAAGGAGGACATGCGTCCTATCTTGGACCTCCGGAACGTCAATCGCTTCCTCCGGAAGGAGAAGTTCAAGATGCTCACCCTAGCTCAGGTCTTGACTGCCCTCGACCCTGGAGACTGGTTGGTAGCGTTGGACTTGCAGGACGCTTATTTTCACATCCCCGTCCTGCCGGCCCACCGGCGTTACCTTCGGTTCACGGTAGGCCTCGAGCATTTTCAGTTCACCGTGCTCCCCTTTGGCCTTACCAGTGCCCCTCGGGTGTTCACGAAAGTGATGGCGGTGGTCGCAGCTCATCTGCGCCGGGCAGGGGTTCCAGTCTTCCCCTACCTCGACGACTGGCTGCTGAAGGCGGGCTCATCCCAGGCAGTCGTCTCCCACCTCCAGACTACGGCCGAACTCCTGCACTCGCTGGGGTTCTCCATCAATGTGCCGAAGTCTCATCTGATTCCTTCTCCACAGCTCCTTTTCATCGGAGCAGTTCTGGACACGACGCAGTTTCGGGCCTATCCTCCCAAACGGCGAGTCCGGGATATTCAGGCTATGATTCCGATCTTTCAGCCTTTATCCTGGGTTTCGGTACGGATGACCCTGAGGCTGCTGGGCCTCATGGCCTCCTGCATCCTGCTGGTCGATCATGCCAGATGGCATATGCAGGCTCTGCAGTGGGACCTGAAGTTCCAGTGGGCGCAGCACCAGGGCAACTTGTCCGATCACGTTCAGATCTCGGAGGGGACTGCAAGACAGTTGCAGTGGTGGCTCTCGAACCTGCAATGGGTCATGGGCAGATCACTCTCCCTTCCCCAGCCAGAGCATACAGTTGTGACGGACGCGTCCCTTCTGGGATGGGGCGGTCACATGGGCGAGGCGGAGATCAGAGGCCTCTGATCTCCGGCGGAGTCCCGGCTCCATATCAACCTTCTGGAGCTCCGGGCGATCCGACTTGCACTCAAGGCATTCCTTCCCTCTGTCAAAGGGAAGGTAGTGCAGGTGTTCACAGACAACACCACCGCCATGTGGTACTGCAACAAGCAAGGCGGGGTGGGGTCGTGGACCCTATGTCAGGAGGCTCTGCGCCTCTGGACATGGCTGGAACATCAGGGCATTTTCCTGATGGTTCAACACCTGGCAGGTTCCCTGAACGCCAGGGCGGACGAACTCAGCCGCAGGTGCATGATGGATCACGAATGGCGTCTTCACTCGGAAGTGGCGCAAGGACTCTTTCTACAGTGGGGAGAGCCTTGGTTAGATCTATTCGCCACCGAAGAGAACGCGCAATGTCATCAGTTCTGCGCGTTGGAATTTCCAAGGCAGCACTCGCTCGGCGACGCTTTTCGTCGCGAGTGGTGTTGCGGTCTGTTGTACGCATTTCCGCCTATACCACTTCTGCCCAGAGTGTTGAAGAAGATTCGGCGCGACCGGGCCCAAGTCATCCTTGTGGCTCCGGACTGGGCTCGAAGAGTTTGGTATCCCGAGCTACTCAGTATGAGCGTCGATCCCCCGATCTGTCTGCCTCTTCGGGAGGATCTTCTGTCGCAGCAGTAGGGGACGGTCCTCCACCCGAACCTGTCCAGTCTCCACCTGCTTGCGTGGAGATTGAGCGGCGGCAGTTGATTCCTTTCGACTTGCCTCCCGAAGTTTGTGATGTGATTCTGGCAGCCAGGCGTCCCTCCACTAAGGTGGTATACGCCTGCAGGTGGAACAAGTTTGTGGCATGGTGCACAGCAAAGGCTGTGAATCCCCTCTCTGCCCCTCTTTCCGAGGTTCTTCTGTTCCTTCTTTCTCTGGCCCAACAGGGTTCTGCCCTGGGTACCATCAAGGGCTATCTTTGTGCAATCTCGGCCTTCCTCAGGCTCCCTGATCAGCCCTCTCTTTTTAAGTCCCTTGTGGTTAACAGGTTTCTAAAAGGCATTACACACCTCTTCCCTCCTGTTCCGTTTGTCATGCCTCAGTGGGACTTAAACTTGGTTCTTACCTTTTTAATGTGCGCTCCCTTTGAGCCTCTACATAACTGTCCTCTTCGTCTTCTTACTTTGAAGACAGCCTTTCTGGTGGCCATCACCTCCGCTCGGCAGGTGAGTGAGCTCCAGGCTCTATCTTGCAAACCTCCCTTTCTGTCTGTCCATCCAGACAAGGTTGTTCTTAGGATGCGTCCGTCCTTCTTGCCAAAGGTGGTTACTGCCTTCCACATTGGGCAGACCATCACTTTGCCCACCTTCTTTCCGCCTCCGCATCCTTCCAGAGAGGAAGAGAGGCTCCACCGTCTGGACCCAAAACGTGCGCTTTCCTTTTATATCAACCGCACACAACACTTCCGGGTGGATGACCAGCTCTTTGTTGGCTACGTGGGCGCCAAAAAGGTCGGGCAGTGCACAAGAGAACCATCTCCCGCTGGGTCACCTTGTGTATCAAAGCCTGCTATTCTTTGGCTAAGAAGGAGCCTCCTGTTGGGCTGCGGGCCCATTCCACCAGGGCAACGGCTGCTACCACGGCTTTAGGCCGCGGTGTTCCGCTGCAAGATATGTCAGGCAGCTACGTGGGCCTCGCTGCACACGTTTACCAAGCATTACTGCCTTGACAGCCAGGTCCGGAGGGACGGCTTCTTTGGCCGTTCTGTCCTCCGGGACTTCCTTGTCTGATCTTTGTTCGCAGACCCACCACCGGGGTTGGTATTGCTGGGGTATCTATTCTAAGGTAAGGAATCTGTCACTAACGTGTCTCTTTCAGATGCACAAGTTACTAACTTGTGTAACGATATATCTGTAAGAGACAGTAGTTAGTGACAGATTCCTACCGCCCACCCATCCTCCCCGTTCTGCGAACTGATTTCTAGGGTTAAGGACATCCCTTTCAGGGCCCTAGTATTTTTCAGACACCTATGTCAGCTTCTTGCATGGCTCTGCGTTCCTGGCGCGGAAAGTCGGTGTACAGAACTGACGTCAGCGCGCAGGGGCGGCGTCTAAGTACTGCCCGCGACGTCATCCCGGCAATCACGACGCTGACGACGGACGCGGAGCCGCACGGCGCCGCCTACCGGCGCGCAAAGGGTACTGCTACGCAAAAACTTTCCGGATCCAGCCTGACGCCTGGGGATATTCTAAGGTAAGGAATCTGTCACTAACTACTGTCTCTTACAGATATATCGTTACACAAGTTAGTAACTTGTGCATTGAGACTTTCCTAAAATAGAAAGCATTTTCTGAATCTGGAGTTGCAAGGGCTTTCCAGCAGATAAGTTCAGTTTGTAAATTGGTGTATTTTGATGTCCATTTTATCCAGAAAAAATGGAGTTTATCAGAATTTCTGAGTGGGTATTATCTGGAACTGATTGGCCAGCGGACAGGATATAGTGTTTATGACCCTGGATAAATTAGGGGATTGGCTGATATTCAGGGAGAAACACCCCTACTTGGCCACATGAAGGATGTCGTTTCTAAGGCAGCAGAGTAAAGTAATTTGGCTTATTGAGAATATTTAAGTCTCCGGCGCTGCTGTTTCTAAGAAGCAAGCTCTGGATTGCACTTGGGTGTGGGATTGATGGAGCGAGTGCTGGTCTGTGTTGGTAATATAAAGTCATAAAGCTGTGTAATTTTTTAATTAAACAAAGTGAGAGTGATTAACATCACAGTACTTGTTGACTGTCTGAACAATTGAAAGATGGATAGAATAGCATTAGCGGCCTTAGTCGAATATAAAAACCCTCCCTAACCGGCCAGCACCTTTTGGTGATATCAGTTTTTGAGACTGTGCTCTGTGCCTGCTTAGGGGCTAGCAGTGTAAATGAAACAAACTGATGGCTTGACTAAGGCAAAGATGTACAAAGGCCTGGATTACAACATACATCAGAAGAGGTTAAGATGGCACCAAGGAGGTGACTTCCTTGGTGTGTAGGATCGGCATTTATCAGTAGGAGGTTTAAGACTTAAAGATCTTTAAGGAAGTCAGTAGTTGTGGCCTGCGATGATTGCAGTCACCAAGGACACGATTATTATTTAGGGCAATGTTACCAATATCGTCTAACATGAAACAAACTTACATTTGCTGGTGAGCACTTTATCATTGAATAAATTGTTAAAGGGGTCAAGTCATGAAGTTTTGTATATTATGGTTACCCTTACGCATATTTTACTGTTGTGATCATGTCTCGTAATTGAGTAGTGTAGTGGCACAAGTTCAAGACAAAAATGGACAACTTAATAAAGCCATGTTGAGGTTGAGATTGTGCTTTTTCTTGTAATTGTGCTATTTCATGACTGTTTCACGGCACATCTTGCATCACACAGCAAGGCTTCAATTTTTGAGGCGATGTTGAGTGAGTCCAATACTAGAACCTACAAGACAAAGCTTTATTCAGAGGGATACTGTGATATAGACTCTGTTTTTACGATAGCCATCCATTCTTTTGATTTTAGTGTAAGCGAAAAAGGGAATGTAATTCCACAGGACTAGCACAACAAAGGAGAGGACTGATTTCCTGGCTAGAGTGGATAGTAGCTAGACTGTTAATGGTGCAAGAGGCAGCATGGCTGGCAGCTTTCAGGTGCAGGCCGGCTTGCCTTTGGCTTGTCACCAGCATGCCTGCGGTGAGCTGCCGCCTCTAAATAGGTCAACAGCAGGGTGGCGCATGAAGTACTGCTGCACAACTCTCAGCAGCTTTGTGATCCTCACACAAGATGGCCACTAGTTCAAAGAAATGCTCCTTGGCTCAGGAAAGAAAGCTTCCGACCAGAGGGTTGTAAGCAGCGAAACTGGTAAAATGTAGAGCCAGAACTTGGTCAAAAAGTTGTTCTAGTGTAAGCAGTGCTATGCAGTTGCCCAAAGAGTCATGTATTAGCCCACAATAGGGGATGTAAGCAAGCAAATGGGCATATGTACAACACAATCTTAGAACAGTACTTGCAAACCGTGGCAGGCTTTGAAACATTCAATGACAAGACAGATAGTTATCACAAGTTATGAAAATTAACATTACATTAACATTACATGCTGTTCAATTTGTAATAAAAACAATACATTTTTGACAATTTATTTTTAGGTATAAATAATCTTTATTAGCATCTTAAAGTACAGCATGTGGCTGGGCTGGCTGTCTATTTCTTGTTTTTAGTTTATTAACTATTCTTAGGAGCTCCTTCCTCATACCATGGGTTCAGCGTGTACTTGTCGGCGTCTAGCAGACCCAGTGTCCTAGGGAGTAGTGAGCATGTCTGCTCCTATAGTCTCCATTCGGGTATGAGAACCGGACCCAATGTTCTGGTGGTGGGGCTCTGGGGAAGGGGGCGGACTGGCGGGGGCACTGGAGGAGGGTCAGGGAGGGTGGGGGCAGAGAGGGAAGGATAGCTCTTGGCCTCCTAGAGCGAAGATTGTTTGGCAGACTTAAGGACACGCAAAATAGTTTTACCTCCGACTCCAACAACTGCTATGCTTCTTTATTTGGAAGACCCAGGAGCTCTGATTGCAGTCAGAGTTAATGAGCATACCTCCCATTTATTATACTGCCTGTAGAACATCCCATCTAGAATTTTTTTTTTACTTTGGGCAACTCCACATTGTGTGTTATGGGCACATTACACCATCCCGCATTAACAAACTAGGCCAGATTAAATCCGTCTTGAGGATAGCTTTTCAAACCTTGGCGTGTCTTGCAAAGTGGGTTGTTCTAAGGAAGATTTGGGACGACTGGGTTCTGTCTAGCTGTGTCTTAATTTCCTTTTCCACTATACTTTGCATGGTCTCTAGTGGTAGTTGATTTAGGAAGGAGTAAAATCTGGATGTCAGACGCTTCGACGAGGAAAGAGTCCTGATCACTTACTCAGATTCTGTTGGTGCCCCGGTAGCTCCTATTCTGATTTCTGGATTTAACACAGAGTGCTTAACTTCCACATACTGGAGTCTCTCGGTCTCTGGGACATTGCACTCTTTTATTCTTCGAGGGACTTTATTTGTTGGCTTTGAAACCTGTCACCCAAATGTGTGCATACTCTCTTCTCCCAAGCCTTAAAAGCTTTTCTATTCGCCCGAAAGATAATTCTCTGTGTCCGAACAGTAGGGAACATGTTGTGGGAAATATTGAAATCCCATTCCACCTAGTTATATAATCCCAGATGTTGAGCAGAGTTCTAGTTATTGGAGTTGCATATAGGCCTTTCCCTCTGCTTTATGTCGCCATGGGACTTCTCCCAGAGTTGGGATTCCAAGTTCTGGTCAATGGAACACCATCATTTATCTGTCTCTCCTTGCTATTATTCGACCAGGTATCTTATCTGGGTTGCTTGGTAATAGTGCCACCTGGAGGAATCCAACGCCACCTTGATTTGGGTTTGTCACTGATTGAATTATGCAAAGTTTAGGTCTCTTCCCACCCCAGATGTAAAGAGTGCAGAGTATTGTAGCTCTTTTATCGCTGTACTGGCAATATGTATTGGTAGAGATATTTGGGTAAGATCACCATCTTGTACGCAGCTGTTTTCCCAACCCAGGAGAGTGTTTTTGCTAGTCATGCATCTATAATAGTTTTAACGGCACACAACAACTCTTAATAGTTACCAGTAGTGCAGGTTTGATGGTTAGGGGTGAACCTGATTCCTAGAAATTGGAGTCCTGTTCTAGATCATCGGAAGGGTGTGCACAGCTGTAGCCTTAGTAGTGATGCCAATCCCACAACTAATATCAAGCCCTCTGACGTGAATGTGAACTTTAAAAAAAAATATATATATATTTCTTTATTGGCATTTTATAAACATCCGCTGTTTGTTGTGCATACGTTTATACATTTGTAAATATTTATACCGTAAACTTATACTTCCACAGTTCACGCTTAATCAGTTGTGAAGGTTAACTTTATATCCGGATACCATTTGGAACAGAGTTATTTCTCCAAGTAACTTGTGTATAGAGGTAATGGGGTTTGTGAGAGTCTGTAAAATGTCAAAGAATGCTGTTCCTTTTAAGCATATCCTGTCCAAAATTGCCATTACTCCTTATCCTACACAGAAACTTCTCCATCCCCATGCCGAAGAGTGGGGGTGAAAGAGGACACCCAGTCTCTTCCTCTTTGGATATTAATAAGGTTTGACCATTGGCTGTTCAGGCTGCCTCTTGCTGTGGGTGTATCCTAATATACTGCTATCTGTCATAGAAAGCAAGAGCTGAATCCTACACCCTCCAGGACCTGAGACATATAATCCCAGCCAGTTCTATGAAATATTTATTTGCTGTCTAGGTAGAGAAGCACTGACTCTTCCCCTCCGCCTCACCAAGCCTATTAGATGGCTGGCTATCTTGGCATTTTTACTTGTGCCTCTGCCTTTGATAAAACCTGATTGGTCCTGGTACACCAAGCAGGTTAACATATCTACCATGGTAGCTAATATTTTTATAAATATCTTTACATCTGTGTTTAGCAACAATATTGTCCTTTATGAGGCATGTACTGTTGCATCCTTATCTGGTTCCAGAATTACTGTTATTGTGCACTTTACTATTGACTGGAATACTTCTCTGGATGTTTCTGATGTCAAAAAGGGAGGCATCTGAAGTGCAGAAATTGTATAAAATGTGGTTGAGGAGTCATCTGGACTGTATCATTTGTTTGGTTTCAGGCCCCTTATCACCTTTAGGACATCCTCTTTGGAGATCAGTTCCTCCAGGTGATTTCTTTGTCATTGTCTAATGCAGGCGATTTAGCAGAGCCTATGTATCCCGCTGGTGCTTTTGGCTTTGTTCGAGAGACTTGGTATACGTCCTAATATAAAGAATGAAAAGCTTTTAACTTCCTTATTTCTTATGTCTGTGTTGTCCCTCTCTCTTTTTTTTTTTTTTTAACCTGTGTGTCCATACTTGCTGGATTCTAGGTTAATGCACCAGCAATTTTTCCGCCTCCATCCACCCTCCACCCACCCTCCACCCCTTTTGTGATATTTCATCCATAGACAAGCTAATATGTAATGTGTCTTATCATTTTAAAGAGTTTATATTTGTGAGCTCTTAGTTTATGCCATGTAGCCCTGGCCCTCTGTTTTTGTTATATTTAGCCTCAAGAGGTCCTAGCTCTTGGACTAATTTGGTTAGGATGACCACCTTCAATGATTTTCGGCATGCTGCTTCTTTAGTAATACTCTCTCTAGAGTTTGAGGGAGTGCACAGAAAAATGGAACGCAGCTCGGCGCGCCCCATAATTGCTAACCTTGTACAATTTCACCATTTACAGAAGCTAAAAAACATGGATCATAAATGCTCCACGGAAGTAGAATTTCCTTCTTGGGTGACGTCTCCTATAAAGAACGTATAACACGGAAGACGTTTTTGACATTGCATCCCATGCTGAAAATTTGTGACTTAATTAGTTTGGGCTCCTGGGACCAGCGATTATGATTGTGACTATAAACGGCTAAACTAAGGAAGTTCGGGTTTCAGCATAATTGGAACTTTTGCTGGAAAACCCAAGAGCCCACCATACCAAATTGGAGGTCTCACCCCTACTCCTGATCTGGACCAAGTGTATGCCCTAACTATTATCACTAGGTTAGGAGAAGAGAGACCAACCGGGACCATATTTCAAAGGCGCACTCGAGCCAACCTAATTGAGAAGTCTTACTCCCTGCTCAAGCCACTAAACTAGTCTGAACCACACAGGATGACCACCTGAATAGATACCCCCAAGAAACATACTGACTTAATACCTTCACAACACGAAGAAGCATCAACCCAGCCAACATTGTGAGCAGGGGGGAGGCCAGACTGCAGGAAGCCACTACTACCCAACCCAAAGGAGATACAACAGACCCCAAAGGGAGACATGGACTTCTAGGACTACAGAGATTTTATCACCAATAATCCTAAAGTGTACTATATCTTTTTTCCGCACCTCGCTACACACTCCTTTTTGTCTATCCTGTGAGGGTCTACCATTCTTTGGAACTGAACCCCACTATACCCGCCTATCCCTTCACTGAAGCAGTGCTATGATGCACTATCGAACAGAGGCCCTAAACATAAGGTTGTTTAATGTCAGTGGCATGACCCACTATATTAAATTGAAAAAGACACAGAACATTTTAGGATCCAAGAACCCTGACCAAAGTCTCATGCAAGAAACTCACTTCAGTGCTGTAAAATCAGCTAATCTCGAACATGACTGGGTAAGCAGAGTTCTCTCCTCTTCAGGCTCTGGTGATACCCCCGACTGCACTACCTGCATTGAATTAAACCAGGAAGAATGGAATGGCAATACTGCTGCACAAGAGACTCCTGATGCTGGTTCTAAAAACATCAACAGATAACACTGGTCTGTGTTTTTGTCCGTTTAAAAACCTCTGATCAAATCTAAATTATGGGATATATTTACACCCCAATGGGGCTAAAAGATCTTGGCAAATCAAAATAAATTGTCTGAGGATGGAATTTGGCCCCGCTAAAGTGATCATTGAAGGTGACTAGAACATAGTTCTGGTCCCCGTCTTGGATTAAAATATACACCCTGACTCCAGATGTGGCATCAGAGTTGTCCTCCATGGTCTTATGACTGATCATGCTCTTATCAACCCCTGGCGCCTGCTTCATCCTACAGGTTAGGAATATACTTAAATGTCAGTGGCACATGGATCCGAACCTAGACTGGATTTCTTCCTAACGCTGCGACACTTACAAGAATACAAACATGTGAGATTGCTGCTAGAGGTGTTTTTGACACCCCTGCTTACTATAGAGGTACAACGGATGATTCCCAAAACGCGCACATGCCGACTTAACACTATGAAGCTTAAATCCCAGATGAAAATTGTAGCCATGTTCAATGAGTTGCTGTATTCCAAATTGGAACCCAGAGCCCTCCATGTATTGTACCATTCACAGTGACACGTGCACACAGTGCATGTATACAACCTTCACATACTGTACCGCACAGTATCCTTCATGCACTGTACCACCCATAGGCACACATACATCCAGCACAAACGGTTAACATGCACTCACTGCACAGCACGGTATCCTTCATGTACTGTACAAGTCCTAGGCACACAAACATGCACTGCATGCATTGACCAGGCACGTGCTGCTCAGTACTGCATTATCCCTGTATTGTCCTCTTCCCAGGCACATACACACACACACACACACACACACTCAGCGCAGATACACCACTCAGGTACTGCGCAGCATTACACACCAAACCGATGCAGGCCAAGGGTGAGTGAGCAACACAGCAGCGTAACTTTAAAATGAGTGAGCATGTAGGCCTCAATCCAGTGACACAGGTCAAAAAGGACCTGTTCACTCCTACTGTTCACTACACTGTATGAGGCTACCACTGCGCTCCTGCTGCTTAACTCCTGGTGAAGGCAGTAGCCTCTTTCCACTATGAGGCTAGCGCTTTGAGCCCCTTTCCGGTCAAACAAACCTGCAATCTGTGAGACAGGCCTATGTCATGGCGCACATGCATGATCCATCTTTGCCTATAACAACAAAAATCAGCATTAGGGATCCAGACATCCGTACATTTGGGACTCCGGGCAGGAGTGCATATCCATTACCATGCAGATGATTTTTCTGTCCCAACAATGTGTTATGTTCCCATAAAGCATCACGTAGTCGTATACTTTGTTAGATTACAATTTTTCACTTATGCGATTATGGCAAGCCTACTTTTATTCCTAATTGCCATTTTGCCTCTGTGATTGAGGTTATCAATCGGGAAGCCGTTACCACAAATGGGGTCTCAATGTTATGTCATCGATGTGCAAAGGGTTGAGCTCAAGGCTTTTGGCTTAAATTTTGCCTGTTGGGCTGTCCAATTAAGTTGTTGGAGTCTAGGGTTATCAATTCCTTTTTGATGTTGAGGCTGCCAATGACAATATCTCCTTAGGTGTAGGACAGGAAGTAATCAAGAAGACTTCCAGAGCTTGGTGGTGATCTTGTTTGGGATGTAATGGAAGGTCTGTCTACAAGCCAGTGGCATGCCTATGGCTGCTTATCTTAAGGAGGGGACACAGGTAGGTTTTATAGAGGTAATTACACTCTTCCATGAACTTGGCATATTACATGGGGAAAGTCTGAAATAAAGGGTCTCCTTTTGCTGCTAGTGGTTGTTAAGAAATTAGATGAATCAGGAGTGTGAGATGTTTGACAAGTTGGCTTCATTAGAGAAGTGACAGATGCCTTTTGCTCAAGTTCATTTTGGCACAGGATGGGGCCCTTTTTGAGAAGTGAAGACTGATCATTTGAGGGATTCAACAACTTACTTCTTTGAGGCACTATTTAATGAAGTGTGGGGATGTAATGGTGTGGGAACGCATAAAGGAGTCTAGTTTGACTGATCCTGCTGGGTCAGCTGTCATATTTGAGTAGTGTCTCTGGTGTTGAATTGGAATCTTGAAATCTGTAGTTAATTTGCCATGGGTAGGCCTTTTATGTGTCACGTTAAGGTTAGTATTTTGAAAGATCTCTTGAATATTGCTATATAGCAGAGTTATTTGTATCCCAAAAGTTGGTATTGCGAAAAGACCAATGTAACATAACTTTCTGAGGCTGATTACAGCAAGGACTGCAAATAAAATAACCGTTACTTAGTGTTTATATACAGAACTTCTAATTGGTCATTTTTGATTGGCTTTTTATCTGTTGTGTTGCAGGTGTGCCTTTGTTTTCATCACAAGTTGTACAGGGGGAACCGGGTGACAAAGGTGGATACATCAAGTTTTAAGGCCTTTACTTCTCCTAACTTACCTCCACTTGCAAATGCTGAAGTGGATATCACAAGTAAGTAATTCCCTTCATAACCAAGCAAATCCTATGTGAGTAATACATGCAAAGGTGACACAAATTCTATAGTATAATTTAAGCACTTTCCCATCCCAATCCTCTGTGCCAATACATAGAGGAGCAAGGAGCTCTAAACTATGATGCCATGCAAATGTACTGTAACACTTATTAGAACATTGGAATATGGAGCACTCCATTGAAGACAATGGAGTGCT
>CAWUFW010004044.1:190000-192500 GCA_963921515.1 Calotriton arnoldi
ATGACAATTTTTAAATGTATTAATTGTTATATTAATTTTTTTCATACTGATTTACTACATTTTTAGAAACAATTTTTTTTTACATATTTTATTTTTAAATTACATTGTAATTACATTATACATTACATTACAAAAATACTTTCTCAGAATGAATTACTTTAGTTTAAATACTTTACACATAGGCAATAGACTTTTAAGTACAGTAGTTACAGTTGTTGCAATGGGCAACACATTTTCAAACACAATGCAACATTCAGCTCAATGTGAATTTCTAGTTAAATGCAATTAGTTACTTTATGGATTACTTTTCTAACCACAGGACTGGATCCTAGATTCAGTCCTGGTACATCTCCTGTAAACAGTTGAGTAAAAGCGTTTTGGTTACAGTCGTGATTTTTAAGGAATATTATTGTATTTTAAAAGTTGACACTTTGAAACTTTTTCTCATAGAATCACCAATGTTATCCTATGGAAGGAAATTCACTTAGCAGGTAAAAACTGTTATCGTTACTTTTTCTTACTCAGTGTTGGATCCTGGATCCAGCACTGGTGCATCTCCTGTAAACAGTTGAAAGAATGCGTTTAAGTCATACAGGCGATTTTTAAGGAATATTTGTAGTTTGTGAAAATCGACACTTTGAAACTTTTCTGCTGAAAACCAGACAATGGATTCCTATGGAAGAAAATATAAGTTACTGGTAAGTACGGTTAAAATTACTTTTCAGGGTCAGTGCTGGGCTGAAAGATGCAGCACTGAGGTCTCTCCTGATAACAGGTGAGTAAATCGGAATTCGTAGTAAGGCAGATTTTAGAGGAATATTTGCACAATGGTGAAGGGAGGGGGCGGGGCCTGAGGTGACATCTGTGCAAACGCGCCCCGTGGCGCGTTTTAAGTTGGGGGATTAAGTCCCCTTGAATCATGAGGTTCCCTAGGGGCCAACTAGCCCACCATGAACCTCCAGTATGCGCCAGGGGCTGCGTTGCAGAGACGTGTAGAGAGGCCACACCCTTTTTACACCTCTCTGCAACGCAGCTCTGTGCGCTTTCTAAATGTACCTGTTGGGCTAGTTGGCCCCCAGGGACCCTCAGGATTGAAGGGGATTTAATCCCCCATCTTAAAACGCGCCACGGGGCCTGTTTGCACACATGTCACATGAAGCCCCGCCCCCTCCCTTCACCACTGTGCAAACGCGCCCTGTGGCGCGTTTTAAGTTGGGGGATTAAGTCCCCTTGAATCCTGAGGGTCCCTGGGGGCCAACTAGCCCACCATATACCTCCAAAAAGCGCCACAGAGCTGCGTTGCAGAGAGGTGTAAAAGGGGCGTGGCCTATGTACACGTCTCTGCAAGGCAGCCCCTGGCGCATACTGGAGGTTCCTGGTGGGCTAGTTGGCCCCCAGGGACCCCCAGTATTCAAGGGGAATTCGTTCCCCCTCTGCAAGCGCGCCAGGGGCGCGTTTGCAGAGTACTGCAGGGAGGGCGGGGCCTCCGGCACGATGCCGGTCGTTTTTTTTTTTTTTTAATGGGAGGGGGCTGCGTGGCCCCCTTCCCTTGCCCACTTTTGGCCCCGGGGACCCCATCCCCCGGGGCCTGAGCATTTATTTTTTTTTTAAATTTAAAAAAATAAAACGGGAAGGGGGCCGCGTGGCCCCCCTTCCCTGGGCCTGTATTGGCCCCGGGGACCCCATCCCCCGGGGCATGGCCTCACGTTGGAGACTGTGGGGGGGTCCCCAATCCCCCCACAGTCCCAGCCGCCTCCCCGCCTCCTGCGGAAGCCGGCATTGCTTTTCCACATGGGGAGCAGCTAACATGCTGCTCCCCATGTGGAAAAGCAATTGGTTTGCATTTTGAAAGAGAGAGCAGGTTTCCTGCTCTCTCTTTCAAAATGCAAACCAAGTTTGCTATGACAGGACGGGAGCCGCGAGGCTCCCGTCCTGTCATAGCAAACAGCAGTGTCCCGGGGTAGGCACCCCGGGACACTGCAGGAGCCGGCCCTGGGGGTGGTGGTCCCCAGGGCCATCAAGGGCTCCAGGAGGGGGGCCGCGCGGCCCCCCTCCCATTCAGTGCACAGCCCCGGGGAGGTGGTGGTCTCCGGGGCTTGGGGGCCCGTAACGGACCCCCATATTTAAATGTTTAGTGCCCCGGGGAGGTGGCGGTCCCCGGGGCATGTGGGGGGGCTGGAGCCCCCCACACAGGTTTAAAAAAAAAAAAAAAAAAGAAGCCCCGGGGAGGTGGCGTTCCCTGGGGCTGCGGGAGGGCTCAGAGCCCTCCCGCCATCATTTTAAATAAAGCCCCGGGGGTGGCGGTCCCCGGGGCTTGGGGGCCTAGAGGCCCCACCTACATAAATTAAAACCCCCCCACCATGCCCCCGGGACTTGGGCCACCCGGGGGCCAGTAGCATCGAGCGCGGAGACCGCGCTCGATTTTTTCCGGCAGGATCCGCGCTCCCTGAGCGCATCCTGCCGATTTAAAAAAAAAAAAAAAAAAAAAAAAGTTGTCCAG